>JADBJO010030334.1:0-18014 GCA_016801955.1 Conus betulinus | reverse complement strand
TAGTTAAAGAAGACTGCGCAAAGATACAGTGAATCACGATCTTCAACCACCCCCACCCATTTCCCCGAAAGGAAATGAAATAGGTTAATAAAGAAAGAATGAAATGAAATACATAATTGAAACTAAGAAACATGAACTAAAAGTGATAGTAAATAATTATATAAGAGAGAGCCAGCTGCTAAAAGAGAAAAAGAGGGCAGAGAAAGCAAGGAAAGAGCGGGTGTTCCAGAGGCAAGGGGGGGGGGGGGGGGGGGGGGGGGGGGGGGGGGGGAGGGGCGGCGGGACTCGTGGGACAAGGTGGGATGAAGCTGTAAAGATGAGGTGGTATGACCTAGCTCTTATATCGATTTCTTTTTCAAAGATTAACTGCAATGAAAAAAGCAGACCGTGTCTTTCCAAAACATACCAATGACATTTTCCCAACCAATAAAATGAGGGTTACGTATGCAGGCCTGATTTCCACGTGGGCAGATTGAACTGTTCACACCAATTTACTGAGAACGCTAGTCTAAATATTTGTGTTCTACATAAGTTGTTTTTTTTATTGTGCTCGATGACATTCCAAAAATCTTTACAACTGGACAATCACAGAAAAAAAATCCAATAAAAAATCCACCGTGTCAACACAATATGAACATTGATGGTTTTGTATTGTATTTCATTTTGTTCAGCGTTATGTTTGTAGGGTAAATGTTGTGTAACGCTTTCCAGTGAAGAGCTCTTGTCTTTCTTCTATGGTGGTTTCTTTAGCCTTAGACCAGACCTGTTTGTCTAGGATGTACTCAGATATTCTTTCCCAGAAATAACGGGCCGTTGGTAAATTTGTTACGTTGTCTTTTGATAAACATTTTCCGCTGTGTTCTTTGTTTTGCCATACGTGTTTGGCATCACATCCTGTCGGCTTGTGCAATGGATCTCCTCGTTCTATCCATTGAATCCACTCTTTGGGAAAAAGAGTTAATAAGGGCATTACATTACAAAAATAATGTTAGCATTGCTTCGCCCAACATATTCTGTATTTCCTCAAGAGACAGAAATCTAGTTCGTTTCTGATGGATTATATCTTTCATCTGTGCAATTCCTGTATTATGTCAGTTGGAAAGAATAATGCTTTATTTTGTGATTTCATCAAAGAGTTGTGAAATAAAGCTGTGCTGGAAGTTACAACTGTCTATTTCATTTTGTTTGCTTATAGTTTTGTTATCTAGCTAACATGCAAGTATGTCTTTCTAGAAAGCATTTTCAATTCTATCAACACGCTGCATATCCTTTGTTTTTATGTTACATTTGAAAAAAATGTCCTCATTGCCAGTTTATTCAAATGCCACAATAGGATAAACCTCCAGTTTTCATTTTCTTTGGCGTTTTATAATTTGCACATCCATTGTAAGTTTAGAAACTTACTGAAACTGAAGCATATTGACCAAGCTCAGACCACTTTCATCCACAATTGATTAAATTACTTTCCTCTTCACTTCTTGAATGCTTTTATGTTTCTGATTTTTTTTCTGCCATACAAATCGGTTATAACACTGCATTAATTTTATGCAGCACTGCATCTGGAAAGACCTATAGACTGCATTACATAAAAACCTGACTTATCAGAAAAGTTTTTTTTTTTTCAATAGCAATCACTTACCAAGAATAGAGAGAACTGTCCTTTTACCAGTTGTCTTCGCGATCTGTTGGTATCAAAACAGATTCTCAAAACTTTAATTCTGTTTACTGTTGTGAATGGAAGATCTTGGTCTTTTACTTTGTTCCACATCAATAAAGCTTGTGTTTTTTGACGTTTAATTTTAAAGCCAGAAAACTTTGCAAAAGATCGACAAGATTTTAATGATTGTTAAACATATTCTGTCGGTATGTGAGAGAACCAATATTGTGTCATCCGCCATTTGTTTTATTATTAACACTAGAATTTCCATTCTAGAATGTAAAGGAACTTCGATGCCTGCAATCGAACTATTTTGAATCTTAAAGGCTAGTAGCTCGATGGTAACACAAAGGCTAATGGTGAGGAATGGGCAACCTTGTCTAATTCACAGTTCACATCAAAAGGAGCTTGGAAATCAATCACCGTGATTTACAGAAGTCACGTTTCTGTTGGCAAAATAGATACCATTTCAAAATCTGTCCGAATCAAAAACGTCAGAGGCTTGCAGCAGAGAAACTCTTGATATCGAGTCAATGCTTTTGCATGGTCAATAGCGAGCAGAAAGCTTACTCTATTAGTTTTATTTAGGTAGTTGATTACGTTAATCAATCGATCTTGTGATTGTGGCGATGTTTCAATCTTTGATATACCACTACCTGATCTTCGAATTTACTAAAGCAGTAATGCCGCATCCAAGTCTTAACGCTAAGACTTTGGCTAACAATTTGTAATTCATTGTTATTTAATATGATTGGTCTCCGTTGTTTAATTGTCTGATCTGCAATTATCTCACCTGAATCAGTAGTTAATCTCGTTATTACTTTTTCTTCCTCTAGCCTTTCACAGACCAGCAAAACAACGCATTTTGTATTTCTTTCACCTCTTCAATCCATTAATTCTCGCTCTAATTTGTGCTCCTCTCGTTCCTCTTCAACCTGCAACACTCTATTTCTGTTTTATGCTAAAATACTGTTTCTGCACCCCTCTATCTGAGGGATTGACTGGCTAATATTTTCCTTTCGTCGCAGTTTGTGCGTTCAGACGATACTCGCGATTTCTTCTTTTACATGCAAGTGATTTTCCATACTCAGTACAAAACGAACGAATCTCAACTTTACATAAACCCCACACGTATAGAAGAACATCATCAGAACATCATTGAGATGCTTATCTAATAAATTGTTCATTTCTGAGACAAACTTGGCATCTTTTAAGAAGCTATTGTCAAATCTCCAGTATGCTGGATTCTTTCAAAAATTACCGTTGTTCAGTTCCGTTATGAGAGCTTTATGATCTGATGCACAACTGTCCTAAGTTCACAACGAAACACACAAGGGTAGTAGCATTTCCTCTGGCACAAAAACAGTAATCCACACGTCGAGCAATAAAAGGGTTATCCTTACTCCAGGAGAAGCCTTTTCTTCATTATGAAAGTCTTCCAGACGTCTGTCAAGTTTAATTTAATTACTGCATATGCATTATTAACCCTCTAACGTCTTACTCATGATGAAACTGACCCGAAATGATATCAAAAACGTTATTCATAACACAATTAAAATCACCAAACAACAAACAGATGTTTGCTCATTCAGCGCACGTTTGCTGTAACTTTATCATGAACATTAATTTCTTTTTGGGGCATAGACATTTGCCAATTCAAATTCACATAGTTCCTTTTGACTGACCCAACTAAGATTCTCTTCTAAAGCTAGCTCAACATATACGTTGACCATCAACGTTTTTTGATATTAGAGTCATCTCACCTTGACTCATATTCGTAACAATCATCATAAAATAATTTTCCTCCCACTGTTTTTCCCTTAACAACGCATTCAATTCTCGGCAACATGGGATTCTTGTAAACAGACGATATCAATATTATTACTTTTCCGATAACGAAAGATGGCAGCTCTTTAAATCTATTTCTAAGTCCTCTTAAACTCAAAGAACAAATACGTAGTCTATCCATTGGAAATATTATACAGATACAGATATCACACAACACATTTCTTTTCCAGATTCCCATGCTCAAAGTCAATTAGTCAAGCAAGACCAAAACCATGAGGTCTGTTCGAGGGAGGTAGGGGCGTCTGCCCACACTGGTCACTTAACTCAGTGTTGTTACTGTGGGGCGCGGTGTGAGGGTGGATTTACCACTGTCCATTTTCAGGTGCTTAGCCCTCTCCGCTGCCTCCGATCAGGACTGGACAACTCCGTGGACCTTCTACGTTTGGGGGGTCTCCAGTCTGCACCAGAACAGGCTTTCAGCTGCAGGGAGGCAGAGACCACGGCCCAATGCCAGCTGGGCCTGCTTCTGGGTGCACAGTCCTCTTCTCTGTGGCAGTGTCGGGCTGGTCGCTCTCCATCATCACGGTGACTCCCACTCCGGGTGTGACCTCCCTGTCCTTGGCCGCAGTGTCTGCAAGTGAGCAAGAAGGATACCCACGCTATGTGACCTTGCTGTTTACATTGTCGGCAGACAATGTCTTTAGTACACTGCGACATGTAGTAGTCGGATTCCAAGCAGCGAGAGCAAAACCCACTGTTTTTATTTCACTAGTTTTTTTGTTGTTGATGATGTAGGCTTGCAGTAAAAATGCTGACTTTGAGCTGTTGTGTCCAAAGGAGTAGGAGGGACGGAGATAAACGCAAACCTGCTCCTGTCATAAAAGAAGTGTTAGTTTGTGGTCTTGATCCCTTGCTTTCTCGTGTTTCATCCCGGCCCTTAGCTCACATCCTGTCTTTAACAAGTGCGAGTGTTCGATCTCAGAGTTCGCTACAGTCAAGGAATGTTATCGATCCATATCTTTGTTGATGGCTTTTCCTCTCCCATGTCGTCTTTCAAGATGAAAGGATTTGTGCTACGAACTTGTTTTATCGTGTCTCTCCCCCGCAAACCCAGTTCAACAGGATGTCCGTTCGAGACCCCTCTGTCGCCGGGTAGATACGCCAAAGGCCGCGGATTTCTTGAGCTCTGAGGGTGGTACTTTGGCCTTCTGTACGTTTTTACGCCAACAAAGTTCGAGCACGGTCGGTTCGATCGTTGACGGAGTTCAGAATCTCTCTTGTTTAACAAAGATGTTCGGATATCTTTTGTTTTTAACAAAGACAGAGAAGGCCATAACGCAATCGAGGAAAAAAAAAACAAAAAGACAATGGAATGTAACTATATTCTTGCTATGATTTGTTCCTGTCAAAGTCGACCAAAAAAACCTAAGTTAAAAAATGGTTTGAATGAAGCAAAAGAAATGGTTTACACGAGCGCGACGTGACCACACACAACGAGCACTGCTCACCGAGTCCCCATCAACTGAAGTCAGTATGACTTGCATGATTTTTTTTTTTTTTTTTTTAGCAAAAAATGGAAAGAGTCATCTTGTTGAATGTTATATGGCCAAAGAAAAAAAGGAAAGATTAAGTCCCCAAAGAGACTCTTGTTGAAAGGTATATGGGCCAAAGAAAAAAAAGGAAAGATTAAGTCCCCTTCATGCCAAAAGAAGTGAAGCGCAGATAGAACAAACCATTTTTTAAAAAAAAACTGGAACAGAAATTCAAAATTGTGTTCTGGTTAGTTTTTATTGAAGTGGAATCAGATGAGTCAAATGAGAGGCATATGAGTGGAGTACTGCATTTTGTCTAATGCCACTCTTTTGATGATTTCTGGGAGGTATTCCCGTCTGAAAGGTCTGCTTGGCCTCTCCGTCATGCCCCCCCCCCCTATGCAGGAAACCCTGCCTCCATACCTTGATGTCACAGAGGTATGATTTGTAGCCTCCTGTCAAGTAGAATGTTGCTGCTGGCGCCTCTGGTCGCGTGAGTGTCCTCCTCAAATATTCTAACGCACGAACGATCTCTTTAATCACTTGACTGTGTGTCTGTGTGTACCTTGCTAATCTAGGCCATATTGCATGGCTTCAGGCCATGTTCCACTCTTTGTGTTGGCAGAGTAGACAATTGGGTATATCAGATTTTTCCTCTGTCGTCAGGTTTGAATTATGAAGGCTGGAGGTCATGTACAGATCTGAGGATAAAGCTTACCCTAAAAGGAGGCCACACGCCAGATTTTTAGTTCAGCTAGTATGTCTTTGGGGTGTGTTTTTCCACATACTTTATTTCCTTGTTTGCCTTGTCTCATATTCTCCTGACACTGCCTCTGTTTCAGCTCTGCTGTGCTACAATGCTTCTCTTTGCTTTCTCTTTTGTCTTTAGCCAGTACTTCATCTGTCTTTTTAATTGTATGTATCATTAGGTTTTTCTTTTGCTTCTTGTTCCTCTCCATTTTTGCTGGTGTTTAGCTGAGCCAGATCAGTCTCACAACTTTGTCTCCTGAGTCTTTAACCATCATAGGTAACTTTGATTTTCCCCACTGTGTAGTCCTCAAGGGTGGTTTCAGGGGTAGTTTGCAACTATCCTGTTCACTGTGTGAATTTGTTATTGTGTTTGTGGCCTCCATTGATTCCACAGTGCTAGCGCTGATGTTGTCTATCAGAAGACGCTAGAGGAGCTTGGTGCTATCATCGATAGCAGATACCAGACCTTGCATTTGCCAGGGAAGCCACACTGCTCTATTGCCTGCAGGATTTCTTCAGCTATGTGCTTGGTTTTCTTTCCCCTCATTTTGCGTCATAGTACAACATTCCGAGGGTCATGGCTTTTCCTCTGTCACAGCTAGAATAGCTTGGTTTGCTACAGCAAGAATGGTGGTTTCAGCTTTTTCCCCCCCCCCCAAAGTAGAGGCTTAGTGATTTCTTTGGTTTAAGATTACTTCTGGGATGAACCAACCAACACTTTTTACTACGTAATATCTCGTCATTTTCATCCACTTGGGGCAAAAAGACTGTTGTGCCATCATGGAGGCTTTCTGAGTGGGCATTTAGTGTCTGTTCTCAAGGTCTGTTTTAACCCTACAACTTGGGACATTGCCCTTGGAATGGCTACGTCTAAAATGACCACTATTACTAAAATACATGGCACTGGAGAAATACCACAGCCCCACTGTTATTCCAGCTTCCAGCGTGATCCAACAAGTTGTGCATTCCTTCTTGGAAGCCATGGAAATACTTCTTCAGTGTTTCCTAGGTCTATTTTTTCTGCCTTAGCTCTCTCGATGCAAGGCACTACTTGAAATCCAGAGTATGATGCCCCTGCAACACCAGGGGAAATGAGACCAGAACGCAGACTGAATGCAGACTGAGCGCCTTCCAATTGCACTGCCTCAGAAGACTCCTAGGCATCACTCAGCAGGACCACATCACCAACGAGGACGTCCTGACCCAAGCAGGAATGCCTAGCTTGCTCGTCATGCTGACTCAGAGACGCCTTCACTGGCTTGGCCACGTCGGCTGAATGGACGACAGTCGCATCCAAAAGGACATGCTGTAAATGAGCTGGCTACAGGCTCCAGACCTACAGGACAGCCCGCCCTATGCTACAAGGATGTATGCAAGTATGAGCTGAGGACAGGCTGCCTCGATCCAGCAGACCTGGAGTCAACAGCTGCAGACCAGGTCAGCTGGCTGTCCACCATCAAGACCAGCATCAAGTAAGCAGAGCAGAGGAGGGAGGCTCAGAGGGAAGAACAGAGGCGCCACAGACGGCAACGAATTTCGACGGCACCCACAGACACTGATGACCAAGACTTCACCTGCAGCAACTGCAACAGACTCTGCCACACGAGCATTGGGCTCTTCAGCCACAGCATACGCTGTAACTCAACTGGCTGACCCCAATGCAACACTATTGTCTCTCAAGACAAAACGATGCCATTAGCTCTTTGGATCCCTCCCAAAACCATAGAGGCATGTTTTGTACAGCCAGACACTCCTGCGATACCTCATGTCCTCACTGACAATACCAAACACTCATTTTGTGAGCAGCATTTAGTGAGCCTTGCTACCATGATAGAGAAAAGAAATGGTCTTAACTGGTTGATGAGAAACGAATTTGCTCTTTGTGAATGTACTTTCCATTACCCACCATCCATTGGTCACTGATTTTAAAGTTCCTGCATGCTGATCTCATCAGTGTGTGGAGCCAGGCATTCGGACATCTCATGTACTGTATACGAAATATTTCATAAGGTCCAAGCAAAGATTTAGCTCTGCTTTCTTAGTCACCTTCTTTACAACACCCAGTGTTGGTAGCCTCTCATTAAACTTTTCCCCTGGTGCTGCAGGGGCATCACGCTCTGGATTTCCAGCAGTGCCTTGCATCGAGGGTCTGAATGTGTGTGTGTGTGTGTGTGTGTGTGTGTGTGTGTGTGTGTGTGTGTGTTTTCCCTGTCGAGATGTCGCTCAAGAGGTGTTTTTGTTCGTTGGTTTTGCTTGTTTTTTTTATCTTGTTTTGTTCTGTTTTTGTCCGCTTGTGTGTCTCTGGTTTGGCAGCTGAATAGTTTCTTAGTAAATTGGAAGGGGTCTTCGAATGTGAAGTGATTAGATTATTCTTTTTTTCACCTCTTTTTCTTGTTGATCGTATGTTGCCATGGGCATTGCATTGGACTTTTAAATCTTTCCAGAGCGTCGTCTCTAGGCATTTTGTCTTAGCTTCTGAAGCAGCCTTCATCTGTATCTAAAGATTTTTTCTTACTCTTACGTATGTCATCCATCTCTCGCTGTTGTCTAGCTTTGAAGAAGAGTCTTTACACATGATTGTTTACTTCAAAGTTATCCCTACAGGTTCCGTTTATAATGTCTCCACGCATGGCTGGTCTGTGCTCCCTGTGTGCTCGTTTCCTATCACAGAGTCAAGTTTGTGGACTACTTTTGATCTCATCTCCCCGTTCCCTCTTCTTTACCTGACCTCATGGCCTTAAGACGTGCCTTTCTATAAGTGATCATTTGTCGTACATAGCAGACGATGCTTCTTAACTTCCGGCATGCACGTCGGCTATGTTATTGATGATGCAGCTCCCGCCGTTATTCCAATAGCTGACTTTCGGTTTGGTCAAGTAAAGCGTTTTGAGGCTTTCAAAGAGTCTTAGAGTTGCTAGTGCGACACGAGACCGTAATGTAAGCTCTTGTCACGTTCGATGGTAGCAGCGTGGGACGTGGTCCTTTTCCAGAACCGACTCCAGGACCTGGACCAGCAGGCTCTTCTGGTGGTTCCTCTGGTATGTCTGGACTGGCAGGCGTGTTGAGCACAGTAGGCCTTTCTTGGACTGGGTTACAGGCTGGCTTGGCAGATGGGACTTTGGGACAAGGAGTCCATGTTAGGAATCTGCTAAAACTATTTTGCAGTGTCACTGACGTGGACAAGCGAAGATGCTTTCTGTTACAGCTATACTGGTTGCCGAATGGGGTCTGCACAAGGTATGATCTGAGTGCGACTTGGCCAAGCACTGTAGCTGGATTTGACCATTTGCGCTCATGATCTAACTCCTGTAGCACAATGTCATTTGGTCGCAGTTCTGGCAAATCTTCAGTTCCATTGTGTCTGTCATAGTGCTGCTTGTTCCGGCGTTTTTGCTCGAGCATCAGTCGCAGCAATGATACTCTTGTCACTAGCTGTGGGTTCCAGGTTTACCTGACGAACAGGCAGTGTTGTGCATAGTCGACGTCCCATTGCAAGTTGAGCTGGACTCGCTCCTGTTGGTGTAGTCGCTGTAGCTTGGTTATGACAGCAAAGCAAAGAAAGGATAATCTTGCTGCAGGATGCGTTGTGCGGTTTGAACCGCACGCTCTGCTCTCTCTGTTGCTTGTGGCAAGTATGGACTCGTCGGTCATGTTTGAAGCTCCAACTGTTGGCAAATGCTTTGAAATCCCCTGATATAATCTGTCTCCCGTTATCAGTCACGAGTAGTTCAGGACCTCCATGACGAGCGAAAAATGTCTTTAAGCTCAGAATGACACTGTTTGTAGTAAGGTTTGGAAGTGGTGCTATGTCCATGTATATGGAAACATAGTCAACGGTGACAAGGTACTGGTTGTTCTTGACGTCACAGATGTCACCTTCCACCATCTGAAAAGAGCGCTCAGGAAATGGAGTTGGATTCAGTGGTTCTTTCTTCTGGTAGGTTTTCTTTCTTCACAATGATGACAAGACCTGTATCATGTTGCACAATGTCTGTTCATTCCAGGCCACCAGACGAAGACTGGCACGTTCACAGCATTTTGTAATTCCCTGGTGACCCAGCATGGATCAGTTTCAAAATGTCTTCGCTCATTGTAGTCGAATGACGATCTGACTGCCTTTCACAAAAGATTTCCATACGAACACTCAAAAGATTCATTTTCTGACGGATACAACTCTTGTAGATCTGGGTTTGGCTTGGCTCTTGTAGAAGGCCATCCGTTTGTGGTGTAATGGAGAGCTTCCTAGAGTTTATCATGTTTTCTTGTCTTTTCTTTGCAAATCTCTTGAAAGTTTCTTGCCTGTCGCTGGCCACGATGATCGACACAGTCGAGGTGAACTTCAACATCAATCATCTGGCAAACTTTCCGATCTTCTTCTCTGTCAGCAAAGGACTTCTTGACAAGGTGTCTACAACAACTAGCTTTTTTCCTGGGTGAATGTAGCTCTTGGGTTGAAGCGAATCAATCTGATGAGTAATCTTTGACAGCGTAAAGGAGTCTCATGCAGATACTTGGTTATCAATCAAAGGCATGAGTGGCTTATGGCCCTTTTCCGCTTGAACGATTCTAATCAACGAGATATCTTTCAAAATTTTCACATGTCCATACGCGGCGAGGTATTCTTTTTTATTTAAGCATATTCAACGCTCTCGCTGGAGTGAGGTTCTCGAGCAGAAAGCCACTTGTTTCATGTCACCATTATGTTCTTGCAGTATACCTCCTTCAGTGCCATAAACCACTGGTGTCCAGCACTGATAGCAGTTGGTCTTTTGAGGTCGAAGAACGCAAGTGCTGGTTTTGTGACAAGACTTCTTTCACCTTTTTGAAGGCTGCTGATTGTAGTGTGTCCCAAACATTCTCTGTCACATTCAAGCAGTTTTGGTCATTGGCTATTGAGTTGTGTGATAAATTGAAATACATCTTACCCAGCAAAAACTCATCGTTATAAGGATTCTCTTGAGTTCTGTTGTATTCTATGGCTCTGGCATTTGCAGAATGGCTTCAACCTTCACAGGATCTGGTCTGGCTTATTCCTTCTCCACTGATGCGATGTCCAAGAAATTCAATTTATTGTTTGCGTAGGTCTGTCTTTTCCTTGTTCAGTTTCAGACCTGCAGACTGGAGTTTCTTGACGACACTATCCAGGTGTTTCTCATGGGGTTAGGTGTTTTTCACTGTGAACGATAACATCGTTCGAAGTACCATGTGACATTTTGTTCTCCTGCCAAAAATTGCCAGAAGTTGAAGTCGCATCTAATTTGCTGAAGATCTTGGCTCCTTTCAGTTTGTGCAACATGTCATCTAAATGTTGGGAGAATGTATATCTCTCACGTTTCACTGCTTCATTCAAGTACTTAAATCTGTGCAGATTCTGACATTGCCATTTTTCTTCACAACTGGAACCATTGGCGCACACCAATCAGTTGCTTTGGTTATTTCTTCTATGATCCCATTTTCTTTCATGCGCTGTAGTTCTTTTTTCACTTTTTTCCAAGAGCGGAATCTGTATTCTACATGCAGTAGTCAGACTGTGTTGTTCCGCATTTTCTTTCAGTTGTATTTCAACTGGTTTGCATTTGATTGGAGGACCGTTAGTGTCTCCAGAACCTGTCTTTTTGATGTTATCTAGTCTCTCCACTCTCGGACAAGGCCTAAGCCACTTGCTGCAACACGACCTAGCAAGTTCTCAGGTCAAGCCATGAACAACAAAAATGCCAAGAGAAAAGTTTCTATTTGCGCCATTCTTCACACACTTGTGGTACAATGTCCACACGCATGTCACGGTTCCACCTGGTGAGTTTTGGGAGTTGGCTGATGTTTGGGCTCAGTGGTGGCTCTTGTTGTATTGTTTCACTGAAATTATGGTCACAATCAGCACCTGTACCAATCGTAAACTGACAGAAGTCTGTGCAGTCTGTGCCACAAATGTTCAGTTGAGTATGTTCACGGTGATACAGAGAGATCGATTGATCCCAGGAAATATGTTTATTCAGTGCCCTCAACAATGTCAAACTGTGACTGTGACTGCTGTGACTGCGACAAACTGTAGGAAAAATGGTATTATTTTTAAACAACGGTGTGGCCATGCCAGTCCTTTTGCTGGGCAAGTCCTAAATACTTCTCTCCTGTGAAAAAAGTTCTTCCACAATCTGTTGCATTTGGGAGTTTGTTTTCTTCCCTTCTCTGCCATAAAAGTTGCATTGATGTTTTTGTCGTCCAACCATGTTGTCCACCCACGTGAGGAGGGACCATTTTCAGTATGCTGTTGGTTGCCACGGAACGTTGCCACTGCTGGTTGCCGTGCCAACCTTTTGGGTTCATGTTTCTGTTGCCACTCTGTACTGCATCACAACTGCCTGGGCTTGCACTGTTCTGGTAACTGTGATTTTACCAGTTAATGTTGTCGTGCTGTAGCAATAGTACTTTTCCGAGTCAACTCTGACTGAAGTTGTAGCTTTTCAGAAAAGTCTGTCCCTAAAGTCCTACAACAAGTCTGTCCCCGTATGGCTGTTGTCTTTTTTAGCAAAGTCCAGCATGCTCATACCAACACTCTGACAAATGTCTGAACATTTTCATCAGAATGCTGATTACGCTGATGAAAGACGCTCTTTTCATGAATGGTGTTGGCTTTAGTATTGAAATGTTCGTTGAACATGTGTATAACCATCGTCAAATGTCGTGATTTGGCGAATCTGACGGATTTTAATCCGCACCATGCCCTGCACGAATGATAAAAGTGCTGTAGATCTTTTTCTTCAACAGCGCCCATGCCCTTCAATCAAAGAACTAACTTGAATATCAAGGTTTCTCTGTCTAATTTTGACGCAGTGCGGTAACCGACGAAAGCGTTGTCGCCATGTGGGCCATTCCCTGGCTTGCCGAGTGGAATTCGTCACGTGGTTTTGAAGATCTTTGATTTTCCCGTTTTACTCTAACACTGACAACAAGTGTAATTACAGTCTTGTTGCATCCCACCGCTGCCGCCATTTAACGTGACTCGAGCTCACATTACGATCTCGTGTCGTACTAACAACACTGAGACTCTTTGAAAGCCTCAAAACACTTTACGGGACCATACCAAAAACCAGCTGTTGGAATAACCGTCGAAGTTACGCCACCATAATAACAGAGCCGATGCACATGCCGGGAAGTTTATAATCATCGTCGCTATGTACGGACGTATCGTCACACGATATGTGATGCCTGACCCTCATCGCCTCAAGACGTGCCTTCTATATATGGACCTGAACCTCATGGCCTCCAAGACGTGTCTTTCTATATATGGACCTGACCTCATCACCTCAAGACGTGCCTTTCTATATATGGACCTGACCTCATGGCTCAAGACGTACCTTTCTATATATGGACCTGGACGCTCATCACCTCAAGACGTTCCTTTCTATATAGTGACCCTGACCTCATGGCCTCAAGACGTGCCTTTCTATAGATGGACCTGAATCATCGCCTCAAGACGGGTCTTTCTATATATGGACCTGACCATCAAGACGTTCCTTTCTATATAATGGACCTGACCTCATCGCCTCAAGACGTGCCTTTCTATATATGGATCTGGGACCTCATCGCCTCAAGACGTGCCTTTCTATATATGGACGCTGACCGTCATCACCTCAAGACCTGTCTATCTATATATGAAGACCTGACCTCATCGCCTCAAGACGTGTCTTTCTATATATGGACCCTGACCTCAATCACCTCAAGACGTTCCTTTCTATATATGGACCTGACCTCATCACCTCAAGACCTGTCCTATCTATATATGGACCTGACCCTCATCGCCTCAAGACGTGGCCTTTCTATATATGGGACCTGACCCTCAAGACGTGCCTTTCTATATATGGACCTGACCTCCATCACCTCAAGCGTTCCTTCTATATATGGACCTGACCTCATCACCCTCACACACGTGCCTTTTTCTATATATTGACCTGGACCTCATCACCCTCAAGACGTGCCTTTCTATATATGACCTGACCTCATCAACTCAAGACGTGCGCTTTCTATATATGGACCTGACCTCATCACTCTCACACGTGCCTTTACTATATATGGACCTGACCTCATCACCTCAAGACGTGCCTTTCTATTATGGACCTGACCTCATCGCCTCAAGAACGTGCCGTTTCTATATACATGGACCTGACCTCATCGCCTCAAGACGTGCCTTTCTATATATATATGGCCTGCCTGAAACTTGCCTTTTCTATATAATGGATGCCTGATCATCGCTTTTCAGACAGCAGTTTCAAACTTTCAGATCAATCGTGTAACAGTTCACGTTCGTTCTCCTGTCCACCGGATCGAGGTGGAATTCCTTCTCGGTTGCCTCTGTCATTGATTTCATGGTTCTGGTCCTCTTCTTCTGAGAATTCCAGAAGCGACGTTTTACGAGATCATCGGATAACGAGCCTACCACCCCCAGCCCTTATGCTATGGCATGGACTTGGGTTGGAATGCCAGACATCATCCTGCTTTGGCTGTTCTAGCATTTTCTTCAGTCTTCTGTTCGTGGTCTTCCTCCATTTTCCTTCAAGGCATCTCTTAAAAACAACCCTCTTCACCTGTCAGTAAGCAGTCTTTCATCTCCTTCCCTTCACCATCAAACTCTACGACGTGCGTGTGTTCGTTCTTTCATTTAATGTCTTTTTCACTTTAAGTGACATTAGAGCCATCATCTCCTCAAAACAACAACAACAACAACAACAACAAACAACAAGGCCAAGTGTGTGTGGTGGTGTGTGTGGGGTGTGTGTGTGTGTGGTGTGTTTGTGTGTGCTAGAGTGTGTCAATATACACTTTGAATTGTAGGTAAAAAGCACTTATTGCAATATTTCATTTTTCTTTTGGTTTTTTATATGTTTTCTTCATCTTTTTCTGTATTTGTAAGCGCTTAGCGCTTTAGTAGATTAAGTGGCATAAAAATCTCATTATTTATTATCATTACATCCCCTACTATTATCATTATATTATTACATATTATCATGACTTCACAAGGTATACTGAGTTCAAAGTTTGTTTTCTAACTAATTCTGAATGGAGTAGTTTCCTGGCTTCATGGTTTTTTTCTTTGTGGGATCTCTGGGTTGCTTTCCAGTGTGTGCATTTCCATCAACCCATTCCATCCGTACTCCAATACTGTTGATGTCACAGCTATTCCAGACTTGATTGTAATTACCTTCTACCCTGTAGAATTGCATTGATCGTGCATTCTAGTAAGGTAGTGTTGCTCCGACATGTGAAGCAAAAAAATCACGATAACTATATCTGTCGCGATAGTCGATAATGTTCGATGAAGGTTGAGGTAATAAATGCGAACAAAACTCTACCGTGTCATGCTATAACAATACTAATTTTCCATATAAGACAGACCATGATAAGGATGGACCATACTGATTATAGACAAGTACATACGACGACTAGTAGTAGTATTAAGGTAGTCGTAGTAGTATGTAGTAGTAATATAAGTATGGAGTGGGTGGATGGCGGTTGGTATAGAAGATAAAACCATTGATGATCGGTGATATGAGTAACGGGTTTGTTCTTGGACTCAGGGGCACATCTCATCCTCATTAGGTCAAGTCCAAACCTCCTGAGTCGGTCTGCATAACGTCACTGTGTTCATAATATTTTCACTATGCATCAAAAGATCGGCATCATCATCATATAATATTATATCATTGTTCAATCATTGTTATATGATTCTTTATTATCATTAGTATTATGACTGTTCGTTATTATGATACATCCATCTCATCATCATTGATCTTATCACTGGGGCTGCGATTTTGTTGTTGTAAATAAGTAGTTGTCCACCATATTAAGTATTAGTTATATTGGTTGACTATTAACTATCATCACCAGCGCAGCATCATGAGCTGCAGCAGAGCACAGCATCCATGAGGCAAAAAAAAAAGCACCAACATCAGCAACACAGGAAACTACTTCCTAGACCAAATCTGAGCGGGCCCGTCCGGGATGTGAATTGTTAAACAAGTCAGAAATTTCGCAACATTATATTATCCCTTACGTTGACGGCATTAGCCTAAGGAAACAGGAACCAGAGGGTAAAGGCAATGAGAGTGCAGAAACAAGACATCGGTAGCAGCCTGACGTGAATTATGGTACGTACCAGGAGAATCCAGCCTAGACCGGATAAAAGGGCAAAGGGCGGTACTGTGCGTCCATGCCAGGACGTTATAACTATCTGCATCGGGTTGGATCTCAAGATGTGTGGTGTACTTATCGGTCTCATCTGTGGTCGTGGTGATGTGTCGACTCAATGGAGTTAAACAGTGCGCGTGAACTGCAACAGGTCCTGTTGGTGGAGGTCTCTCTTAAAGGACTGACATTTAGGTCGCTGTGTTGAACACCCAACACTCTCACCGGCCATAGCACACAAACACCACGTCATCTACACAAACGTGTCACCTGTGAGAACTTGCGAGCACAACACACAGAACGAAGTGTGTGTATTATGGGGGTGTGGTCCGGGAGGTTCACACACTTCGGTAAACTTCTGTGGTGGCGCCTGAAGTATGTAATGCTCAGGACGTGTCCTTAGACTTGTCCAAAATCGGTATATAGTCACTGGGGTTGTTTAAGCAAGGTGAGAAGTGCAAGCATGTCCACCGGAAGTGAAAAGAACGTATGAATTTTAAGTGCAAGACGGGTCATAGGTCTTGCGATGCTAAATGTATTGATGAGATCAGACGAGAGTCAGACATGTTGAACTAACGACCAACAATCCGCCATGTAAAGTTTGTGAGGCCAGGAAATATTCAGGCAGCAAGTAATAATTTTCTTCATAACTTGAATTCTGGGTTCAGCATTCGGGTACGGAACAGTACCGTATCAGCGTCCTCAGTGCTCCTGGGCCTATGTGAAACGGAATGGAGAGAGTGCCACCTCTACGTGTCCATGGGTCAATGTAACGTTGCAAGCAGTCGGTAATTGTAAATTCTGTCGCAACTGACACTAAGCTACTCAACACCAAATAATCCCCCGATAAACGTCCGTTCAAACGTGTGTGCGGTTCATATCTCTTGCACTGCAGAGATATTCACACATCACACCTTACGATCAACTCAGACATAATAGTTACTCCATAAATTGCGTCAAGTCTGCATCTGTCTGGTGTGTTGCTAGTGGCGCACAGACCTGCCGTATTGTCCGCTGGTCTGTTCAACTGTTCTACGTCGATTTCTAAACAGCAGATTGTCCCGGAACCGCTGAATAGTATCATGTAGCCGAAAGAATGGAAACGGGCGGGATCGTAAACACACCACTGTTCTTCAGTTCCCCCCCACTGCCAGGGTCTGGTTACGCGATCAGCTACACAATGTGTAAGATATTAAAACACACTTTAATACGAGACTTTATTCGAACCCTCATATCAAATTTGCTCCGTTGAAGATCAAGAGTTGGGACTGTTAGTCAAGAAGGACAGTCAGAATTTTTCTCTTTTTCTCTTTAACTATGCCACGTTCTTGTGCCTGAATGCCGTCAGTTGGATAATGTGTCTTTTCATACAGGCAATTCCCGTAATGTCTGCAACATACCATGATCCTCTAGCACAGACACTTTAATACTCATAGTGATCATATTGCCATTCCAGATGTCCATTTAGAGGGGATTTCTTCCATGAGTTTGCCATTACAAACACAGTCATCGGTCGGACTTTAGTCACTATGGTGTGAACGTTAGTTACGGTGGGCTTTGATAACTTTCTTTCATCCTGTGGTCGCCATGGCTACTTTTTTTTTTTGTTTTTTGGGCATTGCCGTAGCCAGCTTTACAATAACACAGCAGTCTTATCTGAATGTCCCCAAAACAGATCTTGTCACATGATTCTTGTCATGGAAATTTCAGTATGGATTTGACACGAAAACCCACTGGAAATACACGTGGTATTGTCGCATTAACCATAGTGATGCACAGCGGCTTCTTTATCATAGATATCGGGCAAACACTACGTCATGTCACATGCAGCTAGGGGCCACACATGCTCTACTCGTTTGTTGCTAGACCAGTACTGTCCAGATGGAAGTGATGAATCGTTTTTGTGAACATCCTCGCATGCTCTGTTTGCGCTCGGCTCTAAAACGCAATTCGCTTCTCGGTCAATGCTGCAACCATACACACCGATTGTCTGGAGTGAATCTGATGAGGGGTAGGGGGGCAACGGCACTGGAGACGGATTAAGCATGTAGATTGTTTTGTTCGGCAGGGCGCGAGAGGGGAGGGGGGGGGCAAGGACAGAAAGAGAGTAA
>JADBJO010030333.1:12500-18015 GCA_016801955.1 Conus betulinus | reverse complement strand
TGCAACTTATACCCAACAAAGCCCTTCAAACATCTGCATTGGAAACAGTCAGTTTAAGCAAGGAATACAAAACAATCACTAAAAAGGAAGAGATAAATAAACAGATGAATAAATACAGGATATAGTAAATGAATAGATCAATAGATAAAGAAAAAAATAGATAGATACATAAATCAATAACCTGCAATCACTAGGCCTTGCCAAAACTATTTTCACCTGGAACCGACCAGGAGGTGGCATACAAGATGGACAATGAACTGCCAATGCCTCTCTGTTCTGTCAAAAGTGAGTAGTGTAGAAGAGGTACACCACAACAGTGCCCCAGTCTGGATGTTCCTGACACTTTAATATCCACTGTTTCTCCACTGAAGTCCCCAAATCGCGTTAGATATCTCGCATGGTTCAGTTAATATAAAACGCCCAGTGATGTTCCGATTTTTCTAGTTGTGGATTTCTTTTTGTGAAATGATTTGTGAACCATGCTCACATTGTTTGATACAAGACGAAATCATTTCGTCCACATGGAAATCCATCTTCTGTCGCTGTGTTAGTGAAGAAAATCTTTTGAGGTTAATTGAAGTTCGAACAATAGACATACTAGATTTTTAAAAAAAGAAATGAATGTTTCTTAAATCTGATGGTGGATACTGCTATGATGGAAAGTAATTCAGGGTGTGACTCTATCCATTTCAATAATGTGGTTTCATTGGCTTTCCTCCGCTGTTCTGCCCACGTGTTGAACGTGTACATGAAAGGATTGATAGCCGAGTTCAAAGGTATGACAAAGATAACCAAGATGACATTCACTTCTCCAGAAATTGGAATGCCAGCCAGTGCCAATAGTCCACACAGCCCAATAGGAAACCAACACATGAAATCTGTGACGCTATGGTGATCAAGCGACGGGCGATGGTCATGTCTTTCGACATTTGAGTAGTGTTCTCTTTCAAGGCATTTTTCTGTACTGACCAGTAGACAAATGCCTGACCAGCAGAGGTGAATAGAAACAGAACAAAATTGAAAACAATCAATACGCTGAAAGAATACATTTTCCCTTTGAATTCTTGTCTCGTAACAGGTAGAGGGACACAGACAGCCGTCTGGCTGTAGAACTCCCAGTGGGATGTCATTGGGAGTAAAGGAAACGAGGCAAGAAGCCACCCAACCAACCAGATCAACAGGCAAGCCATTCGGGCTGTTGCTCGTCGGAACTTGAAAGCACTGAACGGAAAGCAAGGGCAAGAAACCGATCTAAAGTAATCATGCAGATGATCATAGCTGACACCTCACAGGATAACACGGACAAACAACCTGCTACCCTGCAGGTAACACTGCACTTCCATGCATCGTCATGATAAACATATTGGCCACGGAATCGTTCATCAGCCACACCAATAAAAGTCATGTAAACGCCCATCAGAAAATCAGCTGTGGTCAGGCTGGTGACGAACACACTGAAGCCACTAGAAGAGGCAATGCTTCTCACAAATAACCGTGCTGAGAAAGAGAAAATATTACCAGACAAGGCCAGGAAAGTTACCAGCCACAAAAACCCACGGTATGTCCAAGACTTTAAGAGATCTTCACACGATGACATTTCATTTTCTCGGTGCATTGCACTGCGAGGCATCGAAATCATAAGTAGTATCTCCTTACAACATAATCTATAATTCTGCGTTGAGATAAAACGCAAATTGTAAAGATCTTTGAACATATCAAGTGGGAAAAAAATCACCGGACTACCATGCATATACAGTTTAGTCAGCTGAGGCATGAACTGAAAACCAGTCGCAGAGATAGTGTGGATGGTTGTCATGCTCAGATTCAGTGTTTGCAAGTGATTAAAGTGCTCAAATACTTTAGAACTGAACACTGTCAGGTCTGTATGTGACAGATCTATCACCATGATAATACTCGTTTTGACAGTGACAGAAGAGACGTGAGAGACTGATGTTAAAGGATTCCCAGACAACGACATCAATTTCAAATTTTCAAAACGAAGAAAGGAAGTCATGTTGACATGCTGCAGCTTGTTGCTACTGAGGTTAAGGATCCTCAAATTCGGTAATTCTATTACAGGCAAGTATATTAAGAACATTTAGCAAGAACCAGATGTATGAGATACACGTTGCTGCTCACATCTGTCAGTGCCATGCCAGAGCCTGTAGCATCCAAAATCTGATTTGAGGAAGAGCTGAGCACGTACAGCCTGAAGACATAAGAAGGAGTGGACTTGACAGAGGCAGCCTTCGGGACAGGTCAGATCACACCATAGTTCGTCATCAAACAGTGGACAGTGAAACCAGCCGTCACACATATGGTCCACATGTAGACACGTCCTGGAAGAAATGCATTGATAAAACCCTGGACATGTCATCTCCTCACACCCCTGTTCGTCCTGCTGATCTATACAGTCATACACCCCATTGCATCGAGTGTAGATGGGTAGACAGTCATTGTGCACACCAGGGCAACGATAGTGTCAGGACAGGACAGGACTCGCTGGAATTCATCCGCAATGTAACAAAATTTCTAATGCTATCGAAATTAATCAGAGCAGGAGATGGAAAAACGTTTGCCAACATTTGCCAGTCTAAACTTGCTGGACAGGTGACAGTGTTTTTCATCTGATTCATCATAACAATGGGGCAGCTTATCACATACATTGCCAAAGGCTATACACCGACCATCTGTACAGGTGAAATGATTCAGACAAAGTGGGTGCTTACAAACTTTTTCATCGCTTGCATCCAGACAGTCAGGTAAGAAATTACACACCTGACTGTACGACATCTTGTTGAGATCCTCATCGCATGTAAATGTAGGAGGAACACTGTCAGGACTAGTTGAACCTGGAACATATGTGCGGCTTCCTGATGAGAATAATAACAAAGAGATGTATGGTCCTGGCTACAATTATCATGCTTCTTGGAACCACATAAGAGAATAGCGTACGTCACATGACCATCGCTGCACGATGCCATGTAATGCTGCCATAGTTTCAAAGGATGCTGTGTTTTGGTCAAGAAAATCCCCTCTTTGTGCCGAGAGCTTTCTGCAGTTTCATTTGCCATGACCCCACACATTGGAACTCCATAACCACACTGCTCATCACTCACCAACATTCCTTCCAGGTTAAGTTGAAGACAAGCGCTTCCTTCATGTGAACCAAATAGACGTGATCCAGGATCGAAAAAATGATAGAAGACTGTCTTTTTATTGTGCACACTTTGCATATACATATCAGGCAATGACGGATCCATCACAATCAAACTTGCTGAAATCCTATTCACACTCCAAAATACCTTTGATGTACTGACTATTATACCGTATGGATCATGCACACATCTAGGAAATGTCAAAGTACCTTTTTTCCAATACCTACATTGATCACCCGTTTTTTTCTTTCCAAACGAATGCCAAATCAGTTCGTAACAACGGCCACATAACGCTACCAATCCCTTACACTCATTACTGCTGAAGGGGCAGTGTTCTGTTTCATCTCCCTCCATCCTCACACTCAGTCTTCAGGTTGCAGTTAACGTGGTGCCGGAAGCTGGAATAATGTTCCACTGAACAGTTAAACAGCCCAGTGAACAGCTTTTCAGGTACTGTACCTTCTGGAAAAAAGGAAAAGAACAACTGAAAGCATTTGACTCTGTTTTCTGTCACGCAACTGCCTCCGACTTTATTAACAACCATCTTTCCGCCACTGACTGGGTTAATGTAGGCAAAATTTAATGGACGGGTCAATTTGCGACCGGAGCCATAATTTTCCTGGGACAGACACTTCAATTAATCCCATTTTTTTCGCTTCTGTGAATCGCTTGAAACTGAACATCAGATTATGATTGCTGGCACAGGAACAGTCACAGTGTCTTGAACGGCACCTTTGTCACTTCCATTATTTATGGTAACGTAGCCGGATGTTGGAGAGGTCATTACCACGGTCATGTAGCCGTATACTTTTGAATTCATATCGATTGAAGACATAGAAAACAGACTTTTTTAAAGAGTGGATCTATTCATGTACGCCGCGTGTTTGAGGATGTGGGTGTAACTTAGAACTCATAGCTTCCCCATCAGGGGACGGAAGGAACTATCATATCCCTCCCACATTGAAGTAACTGGTGAACGTTTCAGCATCTACAGATAATCACCCATCGTTCTAGGTCTTAAACCAAAAACACCCACACTAACCTCTTCCCCCTAAAATTCATACCAACACGTCCTTCGATCTCCACCCCCCCCCCCCCCCCCTTTTTTTTTTTTCTAATAGACACTTTTTAAAGAACTAAAGCAAAGCAAGGGAACGCACACATACAAATACACATATGGACGCACGAACGCGCATACAGGCGCGCATGCTGGAGTTTGCTGAAAGAGAAATATTTCTGCCGAGAAACGTGACTAGAGTGACAAGAGCAAAATACGGAAGAGGGGTGGTGGGGGTGGTGGTGGTGGTGGTGGTGGTGGTGATCGCTTAAACAATGCTGCACCGCCTCTCCTCCCATCCCTTCCCCCCCCCCCCACCCCCTTAAAAACGCACACTACCACCCCCCCCCCCCTCACACACACACACACACACACACACGTATACTCCATGAGCCTTCAGCAAGCGTATGGCCTCCAGGGGGGGAGACATAAGTGCAAGCTTTATTTCTAATTGAATATTTCTTGCAGTCATTGGAACACCAAACTGCTATGTAAATTGCTGGAATGGTGCTCAGTTATATATCCTTGGAATTTATTAGTTTATTGTAATTCAGTCCCTGAAGATTCATTCCAAGATCTGGCCCTCAGCACTTGTGTCTTTAAGAGGTTATCTTTTAATATTTTCTACTTTTCACAAAGAAAATGTAGCTTGTTTTGCAGTTTCATTATTTTCTTTTGCTTCTTAGGTGGCACCTTTGGTTGGTATTTTGAAACCTCAACCAACATACTATGGTATTGCACACCAGCCTTTTTCTGTAATAGCATTCTGCTTAAAACCGAAAAGGCAGAGGAGTCAAGTGAACACTTTTCGAGGTCACTGAGCAGAAACAATCAGGTTTCGAAATGCCGGTATCTGACCAGGAGTTACGATATATTAGTGTTTCCTTCCCTTTGGAGATTGTCTCTCGCTTGAAGACTATAACCTTGATGGAGGCTCATTTGAGAAGCATTTATTATTCCCCCTTCACCCATTCAAGCACATACTGTTAGTTGGCAGAATTATCTATCACTGCAGATATGAATTCTTATCTCCACCTATTTCTTCAATCTAAGACATAAGAGCAAGCTTTGTTTCTAATTGAATATCACTTACAGCCATCACAACACCAAAGGGACTCTGTAAATTGTTGGAATGGTGCTCAGTTATTCATCCTTGGAATTTATTAGATCTGGTTGAAAAGGGAGACGATTTGCTGGCAGAAATCTAAACAAATCTTACACAAATTTTAGCGAATCGCCCAGAGAAACGTGGACAAACGAGTCACAAGACAAAGCACCCACACACATAACGCACTTCCAC
>JADBJO010030333.1:0-7500 GCA_016801955.1 Conus betulinus | reverse complement strand
ACACACGCACACGCACACGCACGCACACGCGCGCGCGCACATGTGCGTGCGCACACTCACACACACACACACACACACACACACACACACACACACACACACACACTTCCACACACATGGCTGTGGATTCTCTAGTTAAACACGCTGGCATTACCCGACTGATGAAAACACACACACACACACACACACACACACACACACACACACACACACACACACACACACACTCGCATACACTCACATCACTCACTCGCTCTCTCCCACAAACACTCACACTCCAATGCTTGCACACTCCTGATGTCCATGGACACTCTAATTAACATGCTGGCATCTTATCGTCCATGATGAACACACACCAGCGCACACACGTCTACAGTATACGCTGGGAACCCTAAGAGATTCACAGTCTTATCTCAGTTGACATGTTTCACCTTTTGTGTCTGTTACTGGACAGGTCCAATATGAGTTTGTCCCAATCTCTGGGAGTCTTTGCATGTTGGTCTTGAAATTATTCCAATGTTTGTTTGGTTGGTGATGTTTCTTGCTCTTCCCTTAAGTCTGGATGTGCGGCCACTTCCTCTCTTGATGTGAAGATCTGAAAGATGGTCTATGGTATAGTGGCTTTGCTCTTGTTTGCTTAAGTGATTCTTCAGACTTCTTATCACCTCAGATCGGCCAAGCAGTGATCCAGTTCTTATTGTTGCCTTGCAAGCCAGTGTGTCTGCTCTCTCGTTTCCTTTACCTCCAGCATGTCCAGGGCAGTACATCCATATGAGTCTCTCACATGGAAGACTGTGCATTAGTTCATCCAAGCAGGGCTTCCCATTCCACCACTTTCCACTTTCTGAAATAGGTTCATGGAGCAGTCAGTGTTATGGCTTGTCGAATTTGAAACTGGCTTATGGATAAAAGCCAGTGGAGTGCTTGTGTTACTGCTTCTACCTCCATTCTTAGACTTCAAGTTGTTGAACTGTGTGCATCGTTGTCTTCCTGAATAGTTCGGCCATATTGCTTCACTGTGTATCCCCAGCCTGACTTATCTTTGGTGACAGAACCGTCAGTGTATATTAAGATATCATCTTTTGTGCAAAGGTCTTTTACCAGCATCTGGATTTCTGTGTTGCTTTTGCCTTCTGGCATTCTTGACAATGTCTTCCAAGTTCTGGAGTGATGGCAGTTTGGTAGAGGTGTTTCACGTGGTCTGGATATTTCTCCCATTCCTTGTTTCGTTGACTTCTGCCAACTGGCACACAAGCCTGTCCCATTCATGATTTTCCACGTCCTAGCCGATTGCCACATGAAGTAGGTTTTTGGGATTTTCAAGGGCTCTAAAATATGCCCTCACCTGTTCACAGCGTGTGTCTTCTCTCTGCATTGAAGGAAGGTCGAGCAGTTATCGCATAGTTTGAACTGGTGTGTCCTTTGTGGTTCCCAGGATCAATCTCATTGCTTCATTTTGAATTCTTTCTAATGTGAGAAGGTTGCTGTTGAACAGTGTTGTGAGCGCTAATCCATAATCTATCACACTGAGTACAAGTGAGTGATTCAGTCAGTAGATACGGCGCCGTTCAATGCCTTCAGCTGCCATTGCTTTCATGGCAGATGAGCCTTTTTTTGCATTTAAGAACAATATTCTCAACATGCTTTCTAAAGGTTAGCATTCTGTCAAAGCCTACACCCGAATAACGTTGGTTGTTTAGTGATTCAATATGTATTCCATTGAAGGAAACTGGTGAGGGTAATTTGTCCTGATGTTTTGTTGTTGAGAGTGCAGACTAATGTCTGGGATTTTGTAGCATTGATGGAGAGAGAGAGAGAGAGAGAGAGAGAGAGAGAGAGAGAGAGAGAGAGAGAGAGAGAAGTGCGCGCATGTGTGTATGTGTGTTTCGACTCTCGGCGCTCAGCCTATGGCTCTAGGGAACCTGTGAAATGTGCTGTGTAGCATCAGTGGTCACGCCTCAGTGAATATTGGGCAGGCCAGGCCCAGGTAGCCAGCTGGCTCACTCAGCTCACTGCGTAAAGTAGGTCCCCTGCCAGCCTGTGAAACCTAAATCTGGTGGAGTGAGCAAAGGAAGTCACCTGAGATTTTGATGGTCAGGAAGGCGGAGACAGCAAAGCGTTGTAGAGTGCCCACAGCAATAGGCTGTAGACATCGCGCTTATCTACTGCAACCAAAGATGTCACAGGTCATAATGGTTCTTTAGTACTGTGGGGAACTGGGCGTCCTGACCTGAGGTGTGGGACTGCCCCTGTGCATCAATGTTCCCATCTATAAACCTTTGTTGTTTTTTCCTTCTTCTTCCTTCCCTGCCCATTTCTCCATCTTCTGTCCCTGTCCTTCCATTCTCCTGTCACCTAAATCCTGTAGTTGTTTCCCTTTAGTACACAGTCATATCTTTTGTGCTATAAAGTATGCAACTTAAACGATTCCCTGGCACAAAAAAAAAACTGATTTGCTCTTGATGAGGCCAGTACACACACACACACACACACACACACACACACACACACACACACACACACACACACATGCACACAGCACACGCACACAGAGAGAGAGAGAGAGAGAGAGAGAGAGAGAGAGAGAGAGAGAGAGAGAGAGAGAGGGGGGGGGGGGAATCATGTGAAACTGAACTTATTTCCTTTGTGCTTTCCATGTGTTACACCAGTCCATTTACACTATAATATAGCCTGCATGTTCAGCTGGTCTTTGTGACATGACTTATCATGTGCACACATTCTTGTTTACATTGTTGTATTGACTTGTATCATACGCACCCATACTCAGCTTTTAATTAATATGAGCTTGCACCAATCGTGCCGTACGCACAGTGTGCATGCATGCATACAATTATCCTAGACCCAGCCAGTGAAACTGCACCTGGATTGACGTGATGCCTCTTGGTTTGATCTGCTCACAGGTCAAAGGTTCACCAGCATCGCCAATATCGATACCACACGCATCACAACTCTTTGCCCTGGGGTTGAATTTTTCATTGATCGAAACGAAACAGAGTGCACCATACTGCAGGTGAACCGGACAAAGTGTGGCAGCCGAAGGCGAGCACCTGCAGCCCAGGGATTGACGTATGGTGTGTGTGACGATTCGTCCTCTTACTGTGATATTCGCGTCAATCAGGTCGCTGATTCGAATATCAGGGTTCATTTCCAGCGCCTGGAATACTGGTGTGTGGACAGGCTCTGGAAAACAGTCCTGGTGTTCCACTCTTATTTTAATCCTGAGATAGTGCAGTGCAGGCGCCATACCCAGGAAGAACTATCTTACCTGTCCCCTTACAGAATGTTCCTATATCACTTCCACAGTCCTGCAATCAAAGTTAATATTTCTGTTGTTCAAGGTAATCACCTCACTGTGAGGCACATATCAAATAATTCCGCCTATATAACAATTCCCAAAGTGGAAAGAGCATGCCTAGTCATGAATTCAAATGGTCCCATGGATATATCACTATGTTCAGTTTTCTGCAGTCAGATGCACCTGGAGTGTGTTTTGGAGAGAGAAACACTTACAACTGAAGTATCGAAACATATATTTA
The DNA here is from genome assembly GCA_016801955.1 of Conus betulinus. NCBI lineage: Eukaryota > Metazoa > Mollusca > Gastropoda > Neogastropoda > Conidae > Conus > Conus betulinus. The sequence continues at coordinate 3,943 of JADBJO010030333.1, read as the reverse complement.
CAGATCAGCACATTATCACGTACTTGTGTGAGACAGTTATACACCAGCAAAGGTCGTTCCCACGTTCTGCCTTCAAATTGAGCTTGAAGCCAAATACGTTTTGGAAACACGTGAAGGTCAAACTTATTTCTCGGCACTGCCTGAAACAAGCGACCTCACAAGCTTTCCAGTGGGTTATTCAACTGTTCCGTTACTTTTTACTCTAAGTTTCAGGATCATCTGCATTGCAACGTGAAGACGGAGTGTGAAGATGGAAGAGATGAAACAGAACACTGTCCATTCAGCAATCCTTCATGCCAGGGTCTGGTTGCTTCGCATGGCAAATGTTTTACCTTAATCAGATCAGAAAAGTTATACCATGTTTCTTTCTATAAACACAGATGCGAAGCACTCGGTGGAAAAGTTGCTTCCATAAAAACGAGGCAAGAACAGAATGATGTTTTAACGATTTTTAAACCCTTTGCAAGATTCTATGTTCATTTTGGTTATACCTCAGGCTTTGACACTGTACCATTCATACTTAGTAAATTTCGTAAATGGTTTGACAACACTTTGATCTACAATATGAATCATTTTCAGCTAAGCAAGTATTTCAATCCCCCCTCGAGGGAATGTACAATTGGTCTACTTATTTCAATGGTACTTAGAGCAGTGAATAGAAATTGGCCATGTGCGATTAATGACATACTTTGTGAAATCGTATATCGAGAACCAAAATATATTCCTCTCAAAACAAAACGGTTTTCTATCGTTCGAGTATTTCTAAATTCGTGCTGAAAAACACTTTGCAAGTGGTAACTGCCTGTCCAAATAAACACGTGACTCATGCGTTTTTCCTTTCTAGCCTGGACAAAACTTGCGGGAAAACATCACTTTCTCAGTTTCATGAGGTTCTGAATATCAGTAGCGGTCTGCATTCACATAGGACTCCTCGTCTGACAGTGAGTGAAGATACATACACCATGTTTAAATGTGACGATGCCATTACAACCATACATCACACCATTGTCTGTGATTTAGACAGGACTGTCCAGACAACAGTGATGAATCATTCTGCGAACATTCTTCCTGTAATGGGCTGGCTGTGTTCTAACTCTCAGTGTACACTACAAAGTCAGCGTTGCAATGAGTTTTCAGACTGTTTGGACGATTCGATGAAGCTGCTTGTCCTAGAGAAGATAGGAGTTATTTTAGAGAGAGAATGAAGATGTCAACGCGAACGTTTTACATCAACTTGGATGGTACTGGGCTATTTTACTTACCATGAAATGACAAGTGATGAAGTTTGTCCTGACACACATTATCGATGCACAACAGAATGGCTGTACTGTCTCCCTGTCTACACGCGATGCAACGGATTTTCTGACTGCGTCCTTGGCGAAGATGAGCAAAACTGTGAAAGTGTTACATGCCCGCATTATTATCAGTGTAGAGCTTCCAAATTGTGTATACATGAAGATCACCTTTGTGACGGCTTCTCTCACTGCCCTCTGCATGATGATGAACTTGTGTGTGACATAATCTGTCCTGAAGATTGCCTGTGTCAAGGACATGTCTTTTGGTGTACACGATCCTTTTCCGCTTACTTCTTCCCCCAACTTCGCTACCTTGATGCGTCGGGTTCGGGAATGTCAATGACTGATTTCAAGTTAAATGATTATCTCCTTCATCTACGTCTGTCTCATTGTTCCTTGAGTAATGTTTCAGGTGTGAAGCGAAACAACTTGCGCTTCCTGGACCTTGCCCACAACGATGTGAGAAAACTGAACATCAGTATCCTCACGGCGCTGCCACAGCTTGACACTGTGATCGTATCACACAACCCTTTACAGGAGATCAGTAAACCTCCACGCTTCGTTCTTTATGATCGAAAAGCAATCGACCTATCGTACACATGTATCAATATACTTATAAAGAAGAATCTATATTTTTACCCCAACTCCAATATTTGAATCTATCTTTCACTCCCATGACAACGATTGAACAGAGGGGATTTAAAAACATGCCTCAATTGACGCATGTAGACTTAAAAGGGATCCCAGTTGAAACCTTTCCTGTTGATTTGTTTTTAAAGTCATTATATTTAAAACAAATCCATTCTTCAGACTATCGGTTTTGCTGTGATATTCTATTTTCCGAACATCTAAGAAAAGTAGACTGTTCCACACCTCCAGCTGTATTTCCTTCATGTGACACTTTGATGCCATCTGAACTGTATAAGGCTTTCTTCTGTTTTGTGTGTGCATCAGCCTTATTTTTTAATGTACTGGCTTATTTACTAGCATTACTGTTTGTCGACATCAGAGAAATGTTTGGAAATGAATTCCTAAGGATCATTTCCCATTTGCAGTTGGCCGATATCTGTATGGGAATTCATAATGGGATTACTTTAATGGCAGACATCATATTTCATGGAAAATACATGCAGTTTGAAGAAACGTGGACCAGTGACGTGATGTGCAAGCTGAGTGGTGTTTCTGTTCTTGTTGTCCAGTGAGGTATCCGTTTTTTATCATATTCTTCACAAACATGGAATCATACCGTTCCTTTTCGTACCAAGGATTCGTGGAGATTCAATAAATACTCATCAACCGTAATGTGTGCAGTCATTTGGTTGGGTGGAGTCTGTCTGTCTGTTGTACCTTTTCTTCCTGGACTGTCACACTGGGGACTCTCTGGCCAGTCTGGTCTGTGTCGTTTGTCTTTATTCCAGCGCTACAACTCTGATCAAGGATTCAAATGGTTCAAAGGAATTGTTAGCATCAACGTTATCCTATGCTTATTGATTCTGGCTTGTCACGTCGGAATATACCGGTATATGCCGCCATACAGAATTTTACTCAAACCCGTACATAGGTCATGTTTTTCGTCGGCTGGTCTGATCAGGATTCTGGCTGTCACATGTGCTCTTTGCTGGTGTTCTTTAGGTCTAGTGATGGTGATGTCAGCAAGAAACGTTACTTTTTCAAACAGACTCAGAGACACTATCATTGTGTTCTTGTTGCCACTGAACTCTGCTCTCAACCCACTGTGTTATCTATGGACGATGGTGTCCCAAAGCGCGGCGAAAGCATCGGAGGAAAAAGTGCTAAAAATGCTGAAATTACGGCTTCACTTTCCTGCAAAAAAGTCAAAACTAAATAAATGATATGATTGATTGTATTCCAAAGTGGTTTGCGAGAGCTTCTTTTCTTCCAATATCCTTAAGTTTAGTTTCTATACGCGACCCAGTCTAAATCACAAATGGTTGATATATAAATGCAACTTCTGTGGAATTTATGTATGTTATATTATGTTTCTTATTTGTGGAATGCTCAGACAGAAACATCTGTAGCTCCCACGAGATTGTTGCTCTGCTAAGGCATTTTCAGTACTATGAACATGTTGTATATTGTCTCCGTGGCGAAGTTGTCGCCCTTCCAGAAGTGTGAACATATTTTCAGGTCGTCTACAGCCAGCATCGTTACTGCACTTTCGATGAACACTAGGGCGTTTTAGATACATACCCATTCTGTGTACATGATGCCATAACATGCAGACGTCACTTTTCACTGTCCTCACAGGTGAGCTGGTCGAGGAAGACTTTTCCCTTGTAGTCTGTATGCTTTTGCAGCTATTTTGACATCTCCCTTTTCAACAAAAGTCTGAATTGTTTCATCAAAACTTGTGTATCCTCTTTCCTTGTTATCTCCCTCTTCACTTCCAGTCTGTCTGTACTTAGTCTCCTGTATCTTTTATCTCCCTCTTCACTTCCATTCTGTCTATGTACTTAGTCTCCTGTATCTTTATTTCCAGTCTGTCTATGTACTTAGTCTCCTGTATCTTTACTTCCAGTGTCTATGTACTTAGTCTCCTGTATCTTCATTTCCAGTCTGTCTATGTACTTAGTCTCCTGTCTCTTCTTCACTTCCACTTCCAGTCTGTCTATGTACTTAGTCTCCTG
>JADBJO010030332.1:0-12500 GCA_016801955.1 Conus betulinus | reverse complement strand
ATGATAAGAGGAGACTCATCACAGTCACATTCCTACTGAGGTCTTTACAAAGCCGGTCATGTCTTCCAGTCCCACACTTACTTCCCATGTCAATGGTGAGCTTGCAGTTTCTATATCTAATTTAATGTCTTGACAACAAAATATATATGCAAAGGCAGAGTTTCTTACTGTCAATCAATAGAAACATTTATTATTATTTTGTAAAGCTGCCCGCCTAGCCGTTTGTCATTCATTATCTTGTAGTGATTCGTGAATATTTCTGCAAAGATCTCCCTTTTAAAGGCACAACACACACACACACACACACACACACACACACACACACACACACACACACACACACACTCACATCAACTGTCAAGATGTTTTTGTGGAGATGTTATGGGAATGTGGGGAAGATCAGAGTACAAGAAATGCTATGCCGGGGTCATCGAAGATGCGACTGAAAAAAAGAGGAGGAGGAAAAAAGCGGATTATGGATAGATTAAGAAAGTTTGAACAAACGAGTTTCAGTTTATCTCATTATTGTCATAGGAATTTCCAAAACCCACCAACTATATCGCATTAGATATTAAAATATTTCCATGAGCATTGTTTATCAGACTTAAATCACAAATATTATTTAGACACTTAAGTAAAGGTAATCTGGGGGAAAAGTTGATCTCGATGCAAGTTGCCTCTGTTCCTAAAAATTAATTTACAGTCTGACCGAAACAACGTCACGAAAGCGGTCTTTGAACGTGGCTTTTGGTGGTGGTGTGTTGTTGTTTTTTTGTTGTTGTTGTTGTTGCTGCTGCTGCTGTGTGTTGTTGTTCTTCTTCTTCCTTCTTCTTCTTCTTCTTCTTCTTCTTCGTCTTTTTTCGGGGGAGGGGGGGGGGGGGGGGGGGGGGGGGGGGGGGTCCTCTAATATGACTTCGATTAACTTTGTGATGATTGTGTCTTGCTGTTTTGTGGGTATATGTGAGGTTGAAAATACTATGTTCAATGTCGTTTTTGATGTGTTACGTTTAATTTTCTTTGACTGTATGGTGTCAACGTATGTTAATCCTTTGGTTGACCGACAAATTAATCACTTACGCCCGAACTGCCTCATATTTCAGCAAGGGAAATAAACGGAGTTTATCAGTAAAGGCACGTTTCAACAGAATTGCATCCCTTTCAATACTTCCCTCGGTCATGCGCGAGTTCTCGTTCTTTAGTTTGATAGTTGTAAAGAATTGTTATGACAGAAGATCACACGATGTTACTTGGTACTCTGTTAGATAGAGATAGAGCTATCAATAAAATAATACTGAAGAAAACATTTTTTTTACCTAATCAAACGTAACTTGGTTTTCTGTAGACAGGGATGAGGATATCAACAAATTAAACAGAAGAAAACGTTATTGACCTAATCAAACGTAACCTTACCTCATCCCTTCCTCAGCTTTAGCTGCTGCTTTGTCAGGGTCGGCAGTTTCCGGGTCGGTAGTGGAGGAGGAAGAATCCACAGAACTGTTACTGACAGTGTCAGTTGATTCTGTGAAATTTCCCCTCGTGACAGATACACCACTTAAGTCAACGAAACAAGTTTCGCTGACCTCAGTGTTGTAGCTCTCACTCTGTCCAGAGCTGAGAAAGCAGGGGTGTGCTCTCTGAGACGGCCATCTTCGTTAACAATAATCTGCAAAAGGAAAAAGTATCACCATCATACAAATAACCATGAAATATCAGCATCTAAAAGCCGTCACAAGACCAACAAAAGGACAACACGTATGTTGTTACAAATTAGTGGAATAGTGGCACAGTAACATAATACTGGCTACTGCCAACACAGATAAAACCGTAAGTCTTACAAGAGGCGTGTTTTTTCTTCCTTTCTCCATGAGGCCGACATTCGTTTCCAGCATGTGCCCAACGGACATTTCACACGTTGTACGATTTGACCAGGGGTCACGGCGGATTTTCAAGAAACCTTATGAGATGTCCATTAAGTTTAAAAGAAAGAAGGAAAGGATTAATAAAAATCAGAAGTGTACAGGGGGGGGGGGGGGGGGGATCTCTTACTGTAAAGTCAGTTTGCCTTATCCGCATCAAAGATCAAGTCAAATAATCGTAAAATAGCTGCATCAGGCATTAGACTTCAACTTTTTCTTTCCTTTTTATGCTTCTCTCATTATATACGTCTAACCATACAACATTCTCAACATTTGCGATTCAATTCCACACAAAGGCTCTTAATAACATTATTCACAGAAAAATGAGGTTGCCCAGGAACAACAACAACAAAAACCAGCACTGTCAGCAGTAACAGACTTAAGGACACAAACCAAAGTACACATGGAGAAATCAGTATTGCAAATGCTAAACAGTACACAGGTTTTTAATCAGTTTAGGCATGTGACATTACAATACGACTTCGTATTTCTTGAAATAAAACTAGATCCTTATAAGGAAACTGTCAGAAATGCATTTATAACGAAAACAAACTTAACAGAAAAATCACTGTGGCGCTAAATGAAAGAAAAACAAACAAATTTCTCCTGTTTGATGGCACAGTAATTTTTCTTTTCAGTTTGTTTCACTTTCTGCCTGCAGTCACTTCAATTTAAAACTGGCATCCATGATTACTTGAGAAATTAACATCGAAAATACTTCAGAACCATACAGAACTGAACTGCCAATAACATGAACGACAGTTGACAGAAACTATTTCCAGCGTTTCTACCTAGGGTAAGGTAAGACTTCCACAGCAAAGCTAACAAGTTGAAAAGCACTTACTGTTGTGGCAAGCGAGGAGCTGGCACGGAATGAAAACTTGTTCTCAACGTTGACAATCAACAGTAATGACAGATCGGTTGAGAGACCCCTCTTTTATAGCACAGAGTGGTGGAGGGGGCAGTCTTGAGAAGAGGATTAGGGGATTACATTATACAGACAGATCACATGCATGCGATAGTACTAATCGTTGTGGTCATGTTGTGATTGGTCATCAGTAAATAGACACTCGTGCACAGGCTCTTCTGCGTTCTGAGAGGCAAGAGATATGTGATAAGTTATCATGGAGGGTCCATTATGGCTGTGTGTGTGTGTGTGTGTGTGTGTTGTGTGTGTGTGTGTGTGTGTGTGCTGTGTGTGTGTGTGTGTGTGTGTGTGTGTGTGTGTGTGTGTGTGTGTGTGTGTGTGTGTGTGTGTTTGTGTGTGTGTGTGTGTGTGTGTGTGTGTTTGTGTGTGTGTGTGTGTGTGTGTGTGTGTGTGTGTGTGTGTCCGTGCGCGCACGCATATGTGTGTATGTGTGCGCGTGTATGTGTGCGTGTGTGCGTGTGTGTGTGTGTGTGTGTGTTGTGTGTATGTGTGTGTGTGCGTGTACGTGTGTGTGAGTGTGTGTCTGTGTGTCTGTGTGTGTGTCTCTGTGTGTGTTTGAAGGTCTGTCACTGGACATTTAATGTGTAGTTTTCATTAATAACAAATCTAGATGTGTGTTTTATTTCGTTCATCGACCTGAAATTTGCTTAACTTGATTTGAGGAAATTTAACAATATATGTTTAACAATGTGTGTGTAATAATAATAATAATGAATACTTATATAGCGCCTATTCTCGGCTAGAGACCAAGCTCTAAGCGCTTTACAATCCACACTCGTATACACAATGGCTGCCTACCTGGGTAGTGCCCACTGAAGAGCTGCCAGCTGGCGCTTCATTCAGTCGTTTCCCGTGTCATCCTGTCAGTATCGTTCAACATCGATCACTCATTTTCCTTACTTCCTTCATTCTTTCCATATCTCACGCAGGGTGCATGCTATGTGTAACGTGTCATCCATACCAACGGCCAAACTGGCCTACTCTTCCGAAAGTTGGTGATGGGATTTTACGTGTGTGCAAGATGTTATGCGTGCGTTCACACACGGAACCTCGGTTTATAGTCTCATTCGAAAGACTGTAAGGGAAATGGAGTCAGAACCAATGTAACTCCAAGGGAAAAAATCCCCCTGTACCGAAACCCCCGCGGAGATTCGAACCCGCAACCCTAGGATCACCAGGATAACGAGTCCTGCGCTCTACCAACTGAGCTATTCCGTGTGTGTGTGTGTGTGTGTGTGTGTGTGTGTGTGTGTGTGTGTGTGTGTGTGTGTGTGTGTGAGTGAGTGAGTGTGAGTGTTGGTGTGTGTTGTGTGTTTTTGGCGGATTACATTATACAGGTAGATCACATGCACGCGATAGTACTAATCGTTGTGGTTATGTTGTGATTGGCCATCAGTAAATAGACACTCTGCACAGGATCTACTACGTTCTGACAGGCAAGAGATATGTGATTAGCTATCACAGAGGATCCAATACGGCTCTGTGTGTGTGTGTGTGTGTGTGTGTGTGTGTGTGTGTGTGTGTGTGTGTGTGTGTGTGTGTGTGTGTGTGTGTGTGTGTGTGTGTGTGTGTGTGTGTGTGTGTGTGTGTGTGTGTGTGTGTGTGTGTGTGCGCGCGAGTGTGTGTGATACGTCATTCACGAAAAATATGAACGCTCAAAGTCAATACTATTCGTGTTGTTTTGAAACTGGATAAAATAAACAAATGAATAATCTACAGATCAAATGACAGATACATGCAAAAATAAAGAAATACGATAAATGAATAAAACAGCAACAACAACAACAAAGCCAGTCCAGGTATTGACACCAACTGTGCGTTAGTGGAGCTCGGCTGCTGACAACAGTGTATTATTGTTTATCTTCGTCTGTATGAGACAACTGATCACTCCCTTATTCTACCCCCTCCTCCATCCCCTTGTCCCTCTCCCGCCAGTCCAGCTCCTCATCTCAGACCTGCACACATGCTTTGGTGCGCCAGGTGTATGAGGAAGATTTCGTTTCGTTTATCAGCGATAATGATGACAAAGCCACCACAACGTAATGGACCACGTGCAGGACAGCGCACAACCATCAGTGAAGGCCAGTATCAGTAAACATCGCAGAGGCTCCGACAAGTTTTTTTTTTAATGGAAGCCCCAGCCGTCCCCACAATCCCTACCCCGTTCATCGACCAGCAATGCCCATGAATCAGCTGACACTGACCAATGGAAATCACACTGACCACAAGCATGGATGGGGAGGAGAAAGTAGAAAGTAAAACTGAGGCCACCGTGAGAAGAGGCCCCAGATATTGAGATCACGCTTCTTTACTTCTGTGTATGGTGGATCATGCCACAGAGTTCAACATTATTTGAAACTGCGTGACAAGTCAGTTATCTCCTCCTGTCATATCATCTCTCGACATCAACGTGTTTTGAGGGACTTTAGAGATGCATCCTTCAAGTGACATCGCTGAAGTGCACAAGGCTACATAGTGTAACCTCAGGTTTCACGTTCAAACCCATAATGATTTGAACTCTGGGTAGGAGTCGATCGGAAGTGGAAAACTCCCACGATGGTAGATCTTAGGAAGGAATCCAAACGGACCACCTCCACTTGTCCGGTCATGGTGCTGGCCACTGCACACTGGATGGTCATGAACTCGTTTTCTTTTTTCCATCATGAGATGACCCCAGACACACCTGATACTGTGTTAATACTTTCTGTATTATGTCGATGATAGAAGTGTAGGTGCCAATGACGAACCCCAAGGAGCCTAACACGATGATGAAGACGAGGAAGACGATGACGGCGACATGAGGCCGTTGGGGCTGGGTCATTAGGGTCAGCAGGTAGATGAGGGCCGGTAGGATGAGGGCCAGGAAGGAGCTGGCGACGGCCCCCACGAGGGAGATCAGCATGTCCAGGTTGGGCACAGCTATAGAGATAACGACTGAAACAAAGGAGATCAGCATGTCCAGGTTGGGCACAGCTATAGAGATAACTGAAACAAATGAGATCGACATATGTCGAGGTTGGGCACAGCTATAGAGATAAAACAACTGAAACAAAGGAGATCGGCATGTCCAGGTTGGGCCAGCTATAAAGACAACAACTGAAACAAAGGAGACCAACAGGTCCAGGTTGGGTACCGATATAACGATCACTGATTCTGATTCAAAGCAGCAAACGGTGACACATTTGGGCACCAGTACTGACATCACCACTGACACAAAGCTACACAGTTTGGGCATCAGTCACACAGAAGGAAATTGAAACAAAGCAAAAAAAGAGTCGCACATTTGGGCAGCAATATTGTGATTATCCCTGAAACAAAGCAACAACAGTCGCACAGTTTTGAGCATCACTACAAAGATCACTACTGAAAGAACAAAGCAACAGGAATACAGTTTGGATACCAATGTTGAGAGCAGTGGGAGATTACATCTCTTAGGAGATCCAAGTAAAGGTTGTTCTGTAAATTTTTAGCCACTCACAATGCTTGGGTATTGAACAGCAGAGCTAACCACTCAGACTGTTCCATATCTTTTGATCTCCCTTGCACCTTGAATGGATCCTCGAGCATAGTCTCAAAGATCGTCCCCTACATTTTATACTGTTTGCATAATGCTTTTAGTTTTTTCAGCAACTTTTTTTCCTCTCTACACTTTCGTTTTGTTCCAATTACTACCCTTCGCTGGCTGCTTTGGGGGTGCTGTTGGATTCTTTTTTTAATCCTTGGTGGCGAGAACACCACAGAATTACGGACTGGGAGTGTCTCCATTTGACACCAAGAGCACAGACTCGATCAGTTGCGTCTCTCTGATGACTTCGATCCAGTGGATAAAAGGCCATGGAGCAGGTAATACAAATTAAATCTGTCTTTGACGGGAGGTAGGGTGGCTCCCTCACGCAACTAGTGAAAGGTTTTTGATATGAGCAACATATTTTGCCCACTTTCTTTATTTCAATTTTGTTGTTGATTTAAGTCTTTGCAAAGTCGTCAATATGACTGTTAGTCAGCTGTTGTTTTCTCTTACTGTTTAATTGTTCAGAAATATTGAGATCACTACAGTGAAAAAGTAGGAATCCTCACACGCTGTGGGTGCTCCTATCAAAATCTTACCGACACAAAATAGTCCCATAAAGTGTGCATAGCCATGGACATCAGCACTAATACAGTCACGTAGATTGGGTACAGCCGTACAGTTCCACACAGTCACAGGATTTGGACAACTCGGCAGACATCACTATTAACACACCCCCACTGACCTTACGGTTGTACACTTCACAATTAAAAGAAACAAAATGTCATCACAAAGAAAAGAGAAAGACGGTGACAGTTATGAGTTACAGACAGTCTTTGAACATGCCCATTTCATGTACTACGGTGGCTCAGCTTTGTTTTTCGTTTTATTTTTACTGTGCAGGCGAAGTATTTCAGTGTTTTAAGCTGCAAGTACAATAACGTTTACTCTCTCTGTTTAGTGGCCAGTCATACTCACTTAGGTTTCCAGTCACTCTCATTTCTATCAGCTGGCAAAGTGCCGGATGGAAAAAAATTTCTCTGTTTTCCCTTGAAAAAACAGTATCATTTCTCTCTGCTATACTTACAGGTCAGGATGAACAACACCGCCCTAACTACAGCCTCTGCCTTGTGGCGTGTTTTCTTTTTGTCGTCCCTGTTCCAGTCGTTTCTCACATTCAGCCATGCCATCACCAGTTGAACTGGCACATACAGCTGCAGGTGATAGGACAGGAACATCACTGCTGCGAACGTGGGCTTCACTGTGTAGTAATACCTGTCGTCGCCAAACAAATTACAAACTCGCGTATGTGGAAAGACGTCAAACACAAAATTGCAAATACAAATGGCCATATTTGGTCACCTTGGCGACATCTCTTTGGAAATTCCAAGTTTTGACACAGTCTTAGTTTCTGTTCATTTTCATATAAGATTGAACGTCTAGTAAAACAACCTGTTTCCATACATCTGTTTATTTTCATATAAGATTGCACGTCTAGTAAACAACCTGTTTCCATACATCTTTGTACGTTCTCATTCTATATCCATATAGTGCAATTTTTTATCGCATCAAAAACTCTTTGCAAATCCACTCTCGGTGTGAAACATGTCCGAGGCATTCTGCCCTGAATAAAATGTGCAGTAAGTTCACGCTGCCGGGAATATGTGTTCCAGAATGAATACTGTTTGACTCTTTTTAATCAGTAAAGGTACACCTTCACAATTTTGTTTGTAATACAAGTTACTTATCTTCAAGGAAAGGATTTACAACAACATTTACGTCAATTAACTCCAACAAATCCATCAGTTGCATTTGTGATTATAGAATGATTCTATTTTGGATTTTTTTTTTTATTGACTTCTTCAAAAATGATATCCAAACTCTGTCTCTATTCATATCGCCTTTCTCGCTTGTGAGCGACCAGTTCAGCTACTTTCCATACAAAGCCAAAATACAATGAAAAGAGCTCTCAGACTTACCAGGGATTGTCAGGCAGGTTGAGGGTGATACTGGCCCGGGTGTCGGGGCCATAGGCCAGGTAGCCAAAAAAAGCCCATAGCAGTGTATAGGACAACAATGATGGTCAGACTCAGACTGACCACACCATAGGGGGCAGAGTACAGCCGTTTGTTCCGCACCTGGTTCTCCATGGGCAACACCTGGAAGCAAGTGGGTGGGTTTTTTTTTCATATTTACTCGTCCAAGTGATGTAATCCTTATACTGGAAGAAATTGTGGGAGGGTGGTGATGGAGAAAGTAGAAGGGGGAGAAGGAATATGAGGAGGAAGGGGGAAAAAGGGGTAAAGCGATAGACACAACTGCTCATTCGTGCAGTCCTACCTGGCTTCTAGGTGAATTAGGCAAAGGTTTGGGAAGAAAACAACATCAAACGGGAATCTTCCTGTTGCTATGTGTTTTAATACTTACCTGGCTTGGTACTGCCTACCCTCTCCTCATCTCTGTAACACTGAGAGAGAGCTGAACTGCAGTAAGACTGTATAACTGAAGTATTCACTGTATAGGAAAAATCATGGCTGAGTTTGTCGCTTCTGGATGGAGTGGTATCTCCGTTTTGTTTTAGGGTCTACAGTATCCAAAGTTTTCGATCCCAGTAGGTTTCTAAGCAGATTAGTTCGACAAGATATCGTCTGTTTTCTTGTTCCTGTTGTTGTTTTCTCTATACACTTATAAATAATATGCCGAGATCTCTCTCTCTCTCTCTCTCTCTCTCTCTCTCTCTCTCTCTCTCTCTCTCTCTCTCTCTCTCTCTCTCTTTGTCCACTTACCAGACTGATTCCCTCAAAAGAGAAGACAACCGTCCCAAAAAAGGCGGGCATCATGGTCCAGCCGGCAAAAGCGGGCCCGTGTGCTGACGTCAGGCAGCTGACCGCTAAAAAAGTTGAGGAAGATGATGACCAGACCTGCACACCATAGAGGACAGAAGGCATGGCATGGCACTGTGTCTTCTGTGTCACAGTGACTATCTGTGTGTGTGTGTGTGTGTGTGTGTGTGTGTGTGTGTGTGTGTGTGTGTGTGTGTGTGTGTTCAATTTTCAAAAACGGTCGTGCCCGTACATACCAATTCCATTTGATAACCCGAGTCATGGGCAACAGGGCAATTCTGTTAGATGATTGTGTCCGTCCACATCATACCCACCTGATGACCTCGGCAATGGGTATTAGTACAGTACTGTAGGACGATCGTGTCCTTTAATATCAAGACCATCTGATGACCCAGCACATGGGGAACCTAGCAGCTCTGTAGGACAGTTGTGTCTGTTCACACCAAGACGTCTTGAGACTCAAACCGTAGGTAATAATGCAGTTCTGTTTGACGATCCTGTCCCTCCACACCAAGATCATCTGATGACCCAGGCAATGGCTAACAGTGCAGTGCTATAGGACGACCGTGTCCGTTCACACCAAATCTATACTTGATGACCCAGGCCATGGGTGACCGCGCAGTACTGTGGGACAATCGCTTATCCATCCACGCCATGACCGTCTGATGACACAGGCCATTGGTAGAAGACCAGTTCTGCAGGACGACAGGACCCGTCCACACTAAACCCATCTGATGGACCAGGGGGCATTGGCAGCATGGAGGGGCCGTCTCCTTCACCTGGTCTGGCTCCTGCCGTGCATCTCTGGGATGTTGTTAGCCAGGGTGACCAGTAGCTGCCCCCGACTTGATGACGTGAATTCTGCTGCAGAATTGTCCAGCTTGCGGGACCTTCCATGGATCCTGTGGATTCCATGTCTCATTACAGCACTTCATGTCTGACGGCCAATGATGGCCACGCTCAATTTTCTCTACCGCTGCTATTCTCCATTCCCCGTCCTGTGACATTACTTCAGAAATCTGACTGAACATCAAAGATCACTGCGACTGTCCGTTGATCAAAATTGTATCGGACTTGCATGAAGAAAGAGAACTTCACTCTGTATCAGCTATACTTGAAATGACTTTTGTTGGTCTGTTTGTTCGGGAGGCAGTAAGAACTGACTTTTGAATTATTGCCCTTAATTATGTATATGATATACCACAATTTAGCGTATAGGATTACCATTATTCTGAGTTTTGACTCTCTCTCTCTCTCTCTCTCTCTCTCTCTCTCTCTCTCTCTCTCTCTCTCTCTCTCTCGATCTCTGACGATGCAAGTGTAAATCCACAGTGCATGCGGACCACTTGCTGACAAATGTCAAAGGACCACACTCACCAATGACAGTGAGGATGTTGGCAATCACTGAAGCGGGCGTCATCTTCTCCAGACCTCTGATCTGGCTGTACAGCATCAGAGGCACCGCCACACTCAGCTGATAAATCCTCATGTCAACATCTACTGAAGTCCGAGCATACACCGCCTGAAAGAAGCAAACAAACATCAGATCTGATAATAATGGGTTGATGGACAAAAGTATCAACAACAACAAAAAAAACCGGGGGCTCTTTCGCCAGGTCGTAAAATCCCTTCAGTGTCAATGATATATAGCTGACAAACATATGTTTCATAAAAGAAATTGCATTGAGTCTGACAGAAGTGACTCAAGATCTGATTTTTTTTTAAGATCAGGGGAGTGGTACGTACAGATCATCCGAAAACAAATATTTGATTTATTCTCTAGAATTTTTTTCTCACTGAGACTGAGTCATATTTGTATCACTCTGAACATATATGTTTGTCAGTGGCAAAGAGAGCCCCTCTCTCTCTCTCTCTCTCTCTCTCTCTCTCTCTCTCTCTCTCTCTGAGATATAAGAACAGATTTTAACAGTTCCCCAAAACATTTAGGATCACCACTACTATTCACAAAGGTATCTAGAACTGAGTGTTTATGTTCGGAACTCTTAACGCTAAGCAGATTTTTATACTGTCTCCTTGAAATCACATACATATATCTGTAATATATCATTTGCAGCTTTTTACTATCATTGTCAACATCATCTTTTACAATACTGTCGCAAACTCTGAGAAATGTTCGTAAAGCTTTACGTACTTCACGTCTTTTTTCTACACATTCTCTGTCAAACCATGGCTTTTTTTCTGAAACTATCTACCCTTAACGTCTTTAACATACTTTTTCCAGCCATCTTGAGACCACCAATGAATGAGACTAATGAGGCATCAATATCGAGATCTATTAAATTACTAGCATCTTGAATTAGTTTCTTAACATCATTATCATTAAACATTGCACAATAATCATTTTTCTTTTCATTATTCCACACAAACTTAGTAATTTACTTATCGTAGAATGGGTCGAAGTGGGTTTCAATTCAATGGCCTTAGGTACTTCAAGAAATAATTCTACAGGCATATGTTTTGAGTCAGTTCTGGGAATAACATTTAAATATGAACCCGCATGAAACATACGTTCAAATACAATAAAGTAATCAATAACACTACATCCATTATAGGCAATGTAAGTGAAAGTTTCCCCCCTCATCACCCAAAACAAGTCCGTTCATGATTATCAGATTGTATTGATCAAATATTTGAAGTAAATATTTACCAAATTCATTTGTAACACCATCCTTTGACTACCTACGAAAGCTTGTACACAGCTTTGAATACTCTGCATTTTCACCAATAAAGTCGTCTATGGAGAAGTCAGAAACATTACCATTGCCTGTTCTGGCATTCAAATCTCCAAAAACAATTAGAGGTACTTCGCCATATTCTTCTTCAATAAATCAGCGATACAGTCATGCAAAAACATAAACCATTATCAATTTCAGTTTCAGCATGATAAACACTATTTAAAGTCCGCTCTCTCTCTCTCTCTCTCTCTCTCTCTCTCCTCTCTCTCTCTCTCTCTGAATACTCTCTCTCTCGCAGCAATCTTTGTACGCAGGTCAGAGGTTGCTACATGTACAGATATTTCAGATATCTTGACCTTGGGCTTTCTGACCAGTTATCAACCTTCTCTTTTTCTGCCACCGTTGTGTACGCATGAGCCATGTTCTCTCACCTCTTTTGATGCTGGCAGCAATGAAGACAATGTACACGCTGCAAAAGCCAAGCTGGGATACTGTTAAGAGCGCAATCACAAATCGTCTGCAACACAAAGCTCGCTTAGTTATGATACAAGGAACACATCCATTCATGACAAATAGCGAAACATAACATGTTGAACACATTAACGAAAT
>JADBJO010030331.1:0-18018 GCA_016801955.1 Conus betulinus | reverse complement strand
TCAGGCCGAAGTTTTGTGGCCAATGCAGTCATAAGATAGTCACGTGACGCCCACCCTACTTCCGCCTACGGAAGATGCCGAAGTTCGTGTACTGTACGTCATTCAATGAGGCCTGCGCGCAAGGCAAACCCCCCAGGGAACTTTGGCGCTAGAGGGGAAGGTAGGGCGGGCATTAGAGTCTGACATGGTAAGTATACTTAGCCAAACAGGGAGTATAACACAAACTCCCCATTTTGGCGTCGTATACTATACCATGTCAGACCATAGCAGAATTTAAAGGAATAGGAGGAGGGCCGAGCGCCCCTAATGGTTCCTGGGGGTAGACCGATATGGCTGCATTGGCCGCCACAAATGAAATCCCTTTAGAACCATCAGCCCTGGTCATGCGGATGTCCCTTAAATAAAAGTTTATGAAAGGGTTCTCCGAACGCCAGTAGGCTGCCTCCAGGAGATGGCGCACGGGGACAGAGTGCTGGAACGCTGAGGACGTGGCCAGCGCTTGTACGCCTGGGCATAGGCAGATCTGATAGTATTGGATAGCCACCTAGATAGTGCCCGCCGATATGTCCTTCTTTGTTGTTGGGGTTGATGGAGATAAGAAGGCGTCTCTGCGAGGAACGCCTGGGGCGGGAACGCTCCCAGTAGTATCTGAGGCACCTAGAGGGGCACAGGTCCATGTCCCCACCCCGCTCGCTGCCTAAGATATCCGCTAGAGAGGATCAGAAGGGAAGGAGAGGCCGTGCCCGGTTCCTGGTTCTTCGCTAAGAACTCAGGTAGGAACTTAAGTGAGACCGAGCCGTCTCTGTGAAAGGCGATGTCCCGAGGGTCCCCGCTGAGGGCATGAATCTCACTTCGCCTTCTGGCTGAGGCCAGGGAGAGAAGGAAGGTGGTCTTGAAGGAGAGGAGGTCAAAGGGAATGGAGCGGAGGGGCTCGAAAGGGGGTTTTCTGAGGGCGCCCTAATACCAGAAAGAGGTCCCACAAGGGGGCGCGCCTAGGGGACTGAGCTTCCCGTAGGGCAACCCCCGAGATAGTTCTCTGAGAGAGAAAGTCATTGTCGAAAGATGGGCCGCCGAGCTGTCGGATGGTGGTGCATACGGCCGATCGGTAGCCCCGAATGGAACTAGCCGAGAGTTTTAAAGAGAGGACGAAAGGTGGGATAGGAAATTGCCTAAACTGGATGTTGGAGGGGTGGTGTAGGTAGGGGACCGAGTTAGCCGTGCACCACGTGACCCATCTCTCCCCATCGGTAATTATAGAGGGACTCTGTGCTAGACCTACGTGAGGCCGAGGCCAAGTCTCGTAGTCCCTGCGATGCTCCCGCTTCTGTCAGGGTCTCTAGGACAGACCGGGGTCTGTCGGCGGGGGGGCGGGGGGGGACGGTGGGTCGCAATTTGGCTGGCATAGAAGCCAAGCGTGTAGGCGAAGCATCTGGGGATTGGGAGTGAGGGAGGCCCGAGCGAGGTTGTCTGAGCAAGTCCCACCGAGGGGCTAGCTGGAGAGGGGGAACGTGAGTTAGGGACCTGAGGTCCGGGAACCACGACACGACTGAGTCGGCCCACCACGGGGTTATGAGGATGAGTTTGGGTCTCTCCAGCCTGGCCTTCCTGATCACTTTGTGAAGTATGGGGAAGGGGGGAAAGGCGTAGGCGATGAGTCCCGTCCAGGGGAGGGAGAGCGCATCGACCGCGTACGCTCGGGGGGGTCCGGGACTGGAGAGACATACATGGGGAGTCGATGGTTGAACCGTGTCGCAAATAGGTCGACATGGGCTTGAACCAGTGGTCCCAGACAGTGGGTTAGTGTCAGCTTGTTCAGGGTCCACTCTGTGTGCAGAAGGGTCCCTGACCGGCTGAGAGTGTCTGCCAGGATGTTGCGTGTCCCCGCCGCTATGTGTCTCGCACGGAGGGTGGTTCCCCGTGCGTGGCACCAGCGAAGGAGGGCCTCTGTCCGTAGAGAGAGGCCGATGGAGTGAGGGAGTGAGCCCCCCCCCCCCCCCCCCTGTTGACGTAATGGGCTACCGACGTGTTGTCCGTGAGGAGGAGAACCAGTCGGTGCGAGATTAGATGTTGGAAGGGAGGAGGGCCAGCCTGACCGCTTCCAATTCTAATATGTTGATGTGGAGGCGAGCCATCTGTGCGTCCCACATCCCCGAGGCATGACTGTCCCCCAAGTGGGCCCCCCCAGCCCGAGTTGGAGGCGTCCGTGTATAGTTCGAGGGACTGAGTTGGGAGAGAGATCGGAACGCCGGTGATCAGGGTGGACGGATTGAGCCATTCGTCCGTGGCGCCCGAGAACCAGGGGCCGAGGGGAATGGTCAGGTCCAGCGGTCCGAGGTCTGGGACCAACGACGACGGAACTCCCCTCTGCAGCTGGCGTTTGGGGACCCGACCCAGCGGAATAAAGGGCATGAGGGCAGAAAGGGACTCCATCATCCCTAAGAGGGAGGGACAGAGTTCTGGCCGAGGTGTGCGATGCTTCTCGGAGGCGCAAGATGAGGTCCACAATCCGGGCGGACCCTCTCTGGGGT
Source organism: Conus betulinus (assembly GCA_016801955.1). Classification (NCBI taxonomy): domain Eukaryota; kingdom Metazoa; phylum Mollusca; class Gastropoda; order Neogastropoda; family Conidae; genus Conus; species Conus betulinus. Next base: position 15,490 of record JADBJO010030331.1, on the reverse strand, counting down.
CGGGCGACCTTCATGGTAATCGTGTCGAAACTCATGCCCAGGAAAGAGAACCTCTGACTGGGGGATGAGTTCGCACTTGAGGGGGTTGGTTACAAACCCCAAGGTGGAAACAAAGGCTGAGGAGGCGAGTGGTGTGGGCTTGGCACTGAGCCTGGGAGGAGGCTAGGACAATTGTCGTCGAGGTAAACCAGGAGGTCCAGAATGTCCTCCTGCCTGGCCCCCCCCAGGACATTGGAAGTCTTGACAACCTTGTGAAGAGGAAGGGTGCCAGGGAGAGGCCAAAGGGGAGAGCTTTGAACTGGGACAGAGCGGAGACGAAAAGGAGGGGAACCATTCCCCCCTCGCGCCGGGTGAATACAGTGCAGCTGGTCTGTCAGATCTGGGGTGCCCGACGGAAGGTGGAGGGCCTGCTGGATTGGGACCCCGTGTCCATCCCTAAGATGGCTGGATGTCTGAAACAAAGGGAGGAGTTGGATTTAGGATGAGGCCTCTGAGAGGAGGTTAGGTTCCGAGGGATCTTCATGGTATCCTGGAGGAAACCGCACTTGATGAGTCGGAAATCTTCGAACTCTGGTATCCCGTGAAAGAAAAGATCGGCAGAAACAGGATCTGTTCGCACCCGGGGGTTCTTACTTGGAAACCTTGGGATTGAGGCTGAGGATGGGAACCCCAAGAGGAACTTAGGCGAGGGGGGTGTGGGGCTGGCACTGAGCCTGGGAGGAGGCTAGGACAAGCCAGTCGTCGAGAGTAAACCAGGAGGCGAATGTCCTCCTGCCTGGCCAGGGCGGCCATCTGCTTCTCCTTGAACCAACCTTCGTGAAGAGGAAGGGTGCCAGGGAGAGGCCAAAGGGGGAGAGCGCTTTTTGAACTGGAACACCACGAGCTTGCCAGACGAACCGGACTGATGGGTAGGTTACGTCTGGTGCGCCGGGTGAATAAGGATCTGGAAGTACGCACATCTTTCAGATCTATGGAGGGTAGGCCCAATCTAGGTGGTGGGATGGAGTCTCTGATCTGGGGGAGGGCGTGTCCATCTTGAACTTGGTATGTCTGTCAGGGAACTTGTTGAGGGGAGAGAGAAAGGCCGAGGATGGGGCCTCCATCCCCCCCGAAGGTTTGGGGATCACGAACAGGTGGGAGTACAAAACCCGGGGTTGGGCTGGAAAACTTCTGTGATGGCCCCCTTCTGTAGGAGTTCGAGGGACTTCCAGGCGGAGGGCGTCCGCGCCTGGGCCTTGTGCGGTGGTCGCTGGGGGGGTGCGAGGGGAGGAGAGAGGATGAGCGGGCCAGGGGGGAAGGGGCTGAGCGACCGTGGAGCCCAGGGTAGGCGAAACCCGTCCTGAAGAAACCGACACCACCCAGTGCCTGGGCTGAGGCCCCATACGTTTCGCACTGGAGGGCATGCCGGGCGGAGGTTGTGTTTGCCCGCCAGGGGAGCGAGCCGATGGTTCGGGGGGGAAGTGAGAGGAGACAGTGGGCCGTGTGTCTTGCTGGGCAGGTTGTGTGCCAGTTGAATGGCCGCCCCTACGGGAGATGGTCCTCCAGTCACCGGGGGGCCTGCTTGCTGTGCCGAACCGAAAAATTCTGGCGAGGGTTTCGGTTTAGGCCTCTGCGAGTTAAGTAGGCGCTGGGCAAAGGCCGGCCCGGCGGCGTGTGAAGATGTGCTGGAGATGGGGGTGGGCGGCCGAAGTGGGCCTGCCTGTTTGGCCCTGGGGTAAGAAAGAAAGAGAAGGGGGGCCTGGAAGGGCGTGGCTGAGGCCAAAGGGGCAAAAGGGACGCCGCGACTGCCTGCTGCGTTCCTCGAGCGAGGAGAGACATAGCCGAGGTGGAGTACTCGCCAGCGAGTGTGATTCCTGGCCCGGGACAAATCGTAGGGATGCCCTGAGTGCGGGGGGGTAGAGGCGAGGAGCGTGCACAAGCACCCTTTGTCTCTAGCCACGAGCAGACAATTAAAATGGCTTGTTGCTGCGCTGTCCGCCGCAGAGCCGACAAGGTGATGCGATATCCTGTTAACTAGGGTGTCGCATGAATGAGGGATCGCTGAATAAGCGAGGTTCGTCGTCCTGGTGTGGTTCGGAAGGCCTTTTTGTATCCGAAGGCACCTGGGACGGCGCCGTCATCCCCAGGCCAGAGTACCTCCCCGCCCTCTGCAAGAGCATGCTAAGGTAGGCATGCCCTGCAGTGGTGTGTAAGATGCCCATCCGGGCTACTCGGTCCCAGTCCTTTAACGCTCTTTAAACGCGTTTTTAAAGGAGATAGGGTGGCCGAAGTTAGTAGGGGGGGCCTGGTTGGGTATCAGGCGACAATCCGATTGGGAGATGGCCCACTCCCTGGTAGCCGGATTGTCGGCAAAGAGGGAGGTAACAGGGGTGCTTCCTGCGGGTCCCAAGTAGTAGGGGCGGAAAGTCGAAGGGGGCCGCATGGGGGTGGTGCTGGGGGAAGGTCTTTGACCCGGCGGGGATTGCGGCGTCTGCACCCCTGGCGTGTTTCGCCGGACTCTCCCACAGCGAAAAGTGAGGGGGGACTGAGGAGCGACAATCCTGAGTCTGGATGTTGGGCTGGGCTGGGGGCGGCCCAACGATCTCAGGGAAGGCCAAAATATCGGCAGAGGGAGGGGCGTCCCTCGACACCAAGTCCAGTCGAAACCGTTCAATGGTGTTGGATCATAAAGCGATGAGAAGAGGTCCTCATCGTTTGTCTCCTCCTCAGGCTGTGGTGGGGAGAGTCTAGTTCCTGGGAAGGGAGGTCTTCCTCAGGGGGCATCTGTGCCCCTCGATCGCGAGGGTGCTGCGGTGGTAGTAGGGTCCGCGGGGGGGCGGGGGGGTGGGGGGGGGGGGGGGGGGGGGGGGAGGGGGGGGGGACCCTCGTGGCTCTATGCTCGGCAGACGGGCTAGGGTAGGGTGGGAGGCTCGGGGAGGACTGCCGATTCGCGACAGCGCGCCCGAGGTGGGAGACCCAGGTCGACCCAAGTCTGCGAGGTTGGGTGCCACAATCGACCAAATAGTTTTGTTCAGGTTGGGTGTGGGTATTGAGCCACTGGTCCCTCTCGGGGGCATAGAGAGCCACTGGTCCCCGGGGAGAGATAAGCGGGCTGTGGCGGCCCAGAGTACTGTGCAGGGACTCGCCGGGGACCGGGTAACCTGGGGCAGCAGGGGGGGGGGAATAGTAATCGACCATGGTATGTGGGGTGGTCCCCCCCCCCCCGGGGAGCGTGCCGGGGCCCCAGAGGAATGAATAGGGCAGGTTACCCGTGGTCCCGCTGGTAGATCCTCCCCCCAGAGGAACGGGACCCCGAGGACGTTGCCCAAGTGGGGGGGCCGAGTAGGTCGGACCCCCAAACGTCCTGAACCCCTAGGGGAAACCTGCGACGGGCGAGCGGGGTTTGGTCGGCCGTCTTTGTGTATGTTCACAAACCGGTGGATGCACTCGGTGTTCCCATACGCCCAGAGTTATGGACATGTGCATGGTCGTGCCAAGACGTGGCCATAACACTGCATCCGGAGGGTAAGGGGACGCTCCTCGTGCAGGGGTGTTGGCTGCACCCTGTGCGGACGGGAGGGGGAGAGCGCGTCGTGAGACGGCGAGTCCAGATGGGGGGAAGAAGTGGACCCGCGCGCGTCTCATAAATGCGAGTGTGACGGGTGGGGGTGGTTCCAGCCCAAGGCCGTCACCCGTGCCTGTCCGCGGCCCGGCAAAGGTCCCCGGGGGGCCGGGGGGGTCGCGTGACTCGGCATAGTAAGGGGATGAGTGAGACTAAGCGCAGGAAAGCTAGAAGGCAGGGGTGGCTGGGGGCGAAGCGGACTCCCGCTGGGATGTTTTGGCTAGGGGGGGTCCCTTAAGTGGGGCCTTGCCCTTAGATTTTCCTGGGCAGTGGTCGAAGGAAAGGCACTTAGAAAATGCCGCCGCCGGTTGCCTTCTAGCTTTCGAACGCAACGTCGTGCGTCCGTCGGTCGTCTCGGGGGGTTGGGTAGAGGAGGGAGATTCCCGCGTCCCCTCCGCGCGGGAGAGGGTCGTCTCCGTCTACCGCGGCCGTCCGTTCTCCCAAGGAGAGAACGGTTCGCTCGGGGTTGGAACCAACTCGTGGGTCCTCCGGGAAATGTGAGCGAACCCTGAACGTCAGAGTTGTTGCTCGACCCAGCCGAGTCCTTCACCATATTGGGCGATGGCGCCGAGCGAAACCGGAGCACACGATCGTAAGCGAGAGACACGACGGTCGATCGAGGGGAGGATAACTAGGTCAATCGATCGACCGTGCGCACACAATAAAATAAAAAAGTAAACAACGCACACAATGGAATATAAAGGTAAACAAGTCCGTACAGGGACACAAAGCGCAGCAGAAATGGCGAAACTGTGCGTGAGAAGCGACCGTGGCGTGGGCCCAAAGTGCTGAGTAACGCCACGTGTAAAATACAAGGACGACGGTCGATCGCGATCGTTAAGGACACGAAGGCGAGCGAGAATTTGTGGCAAATGAGAGTGAAAAAGGGCAAACCAATGAAAGAAAGAAATTCTGGACGAAAAAAACCACGTAAAAAATACCGTGGGTTAGAAGTTGGTGCACAAAAGGGGGGAGACCGGCGCAAAACAAGATGGCGACGAGACCTGGGAGACTGGCTCACGATCGTCGCACAGGAGGTTGTGGGATCGTGGTATAAATGACGGGCGAGGGAAGAAAACGGAATTTAGTGGCGACTGGCAGAAGGCGATTGAAAAGGGCAAGGCCGATGGATAAAAGGAGGCACCGAACCCAGCGATGAACGCGGCGATGGAAAATGCCAATCAATCTGAAACCGGTTACGCGGAATGCAAGAACCGGGGAGCACACAATCGCGAGAATAATTCCGAAAATAAAGGTTAGAATGCTAGCCCACCGATAACCTCACACGTCAAGATACTCTGAGGGATAAGCACAAGCCACAAATAAATGAGTTCAGAATGCGAACACAGCAATCTTTACACAAAGGCAAAAGTATAGGCGAGACAGAGCACAAGACTTATCTTGCTTGGGTGACAGGCCGATAGTTTGAACACAACACGATTTCGACGTTTCAATAGTCCGACATAATGATACACCAACATAGTTTTCTGACCAAATGCAATCTTTTGTGTACTCTCAGTTTACAACACGGAGGAGAGAATGGCGGGCACTCTATGTTCCCCCAGGTCTATGTTCCTCCGGGGCTATGTTGCCCCAGGTCCCAATTAGTGCAACTATTGACGAGTTTGACCAGTGTTCAGTGCCACTGACCAGTGGTCATATTTGCCTATTTTCACCATTTGACTGCTAATTAGTGCAGTATGACTTCATGTAGACAACTTTTGATGACTCTGACCAGTGGTATGTGTGTTGCGTGTGTGTGCGTGTGTGTGTGTGTGTGTGTGTGGGTGGGTGTGGGTGTGTGTGTGTCCTCTCACCCTAGCATCATACTCTCCCTACTGAACACATTGAAAATCCTGACACTGTGTTCTACGGTCTCGGCGATATTCCTGACGTTTTATGTTTTAAGGTATCACAGAAAAGATGGCGGACTTCGTATACGCACTTTTTTAAAAATAACAACAGCTGGACCAAAGAAAGGCACAGAGATAAACTGGAAACAAAAAACAGAAGAAAAAAAAAAAGTGCTGGTACTATTTTACTTTTTTCCTCAAACAAAATTTCCATAAACATAATTTTTGTTGAGGAAAAAAAACAGGAAACCAAACAAACAGACTAAACTACAACAACACAAAAAGTAAATAAACACAATAATCGCAAAAACCTTTCTCTTCTTTCATTAAAAAACAACAACAAACAAAAAAACAAACAAACAAAAAAAAAAACGGGGGAACAAATCATACAAAAAGTAAAGTCGTCTTCCACTTGTACAAACATTGGAATCCCTGCCAAATAAGACTCTGTGTCTGTGTGGGTGTGTGTGTGTATGTGTGTGTGTGTGTGTGTGTGATTGCCGTTTAAACAAAAAAAAGAGTGATAAAAAATAACAGCTGGGTCAAAGGAAAAGGCACAGAAATCAACTGGATACAAAAAAAAAACAGATGAAAACAAGCTCTGGTACTACTTCATTTTTTCCCCAAACATACCTTTCAATAAAACATCATTTTTGTTGAAGAAAATAATACGAGAAACCAAACATTACTAAAATAAAACAAAATGTAATAAACAGTAATCGCAAAACCTTTTTGCTTTCATTCAAAAGAAAAGGAGGAACACATTATGCCAAAGCAAAGTCGTCGTCTTCCACTTGTAAACAATTGGAAGGTTGTATCCCTATCAAAATAAGAACGTGTGTGTGTGTGTGTGTGTGTATGTGTGTTTTGTGTGGTGTGTGTGTATGGGGTGGGGGGGGGGGGGGGGGGGGGGGGGGGGGGGGGGGGGGGGGGGGGGGGGGGGGGGGGGGGGGGGGGGGGGGGGGGAGGGGGGGGGGAGGATAGGCTTAGGTAGCAATCCACCTGTTGCTATCTGAAGATAGTTTGACACGGACAGAGTCTGATATTGTGATGCGCAAAAGACACAGAAGTCAGGAAAACGACATCTTTGTCGTGATTTCTCTACACATCAATCATGACATGAGCCAGTGCATTCAGGTATCCATTCTGCGTGTCGCTGTCCCATGTCGTACTGCTCCCTCAAACGTTGAATGCAGCTTTCCAGCATCCTGTACTTGCGTTCTCTGGGAAGGTGGTCTGGCACCCCTGTCAACCGCCCTGATCTCGCTTTTGGCCAGCTTCTCTTCCCTCTTCAGCTTCATCAAGAAGTAGAACAAGTTTGGATGTCGCCTGCCAACTTGTTTGTTCCATGGATGATTCCATGCTGGAAACAGATCGCGTGAGAATCATAAATATTATGAAGAGGATTTTATGAGGGCACATATCACAAACTGCAGTTTGGCTCAAGGCACAGCGAGCTGAACTCAATATGTGCCCCCACACGTTTAACGCATTTAGTAGGCTACTTGACACACTCGCATGGACAACAAGAATTTGCATCTTAGCAGTGTGAAGGGCAAAGTCCTGTCCTTGGTCAGAAAGTGACTGAAGATTTTTTTTTTTCAGCTTAGACAGTCTGCCGAAAAGTTTACTTAAATTGGGTTTAAAAGCTCAAAGGGGGTGGTTGGTGGGTGGGGTGGGGCGGGGGGAGGGGGGAGGTATTAGAGTACGTGAGAGTTTAAAAAAAAAAAAAACAGTGACTACGATTTAGATTTCTCTTTTAGAAGAATACAAATATGACACCCTGACTGGGTTTACCAGTGTTCTGATCTGTGAACTTGAATAAATGAATCTTGATTAAACGTCTTTTCACAAACGTTAGTGATTTTAGACAATTACACTATTAACAGAAAAATAAGTCAAAATCACACTCGAAAATCTTAAATAACACAGTACTTTCACTGCTTAAAATAGATGATACAACATCAAAGAAACGGTATCCATATTTTGCTACAAATTACGTAAATATAGGACATTGAAAAAAGCAGTTGTGAACAGATTACTAGTCAGAGCATATACACTTTGTATTTCTGTACAATATTTATTTGTCCAACTATTTAGTTCGCAACTTCACCCACACATAAAAATACCACGTGTCTTGGGACAAAAAAAGAAAATACATTCGAAAAAAGGAAGCTTTTCTGTCCAAATTATGTTCCAAAAGTGAAATGATCTCATGAACTGACGGTCTTAGATTTATGCCTTCATTTTTTGTTTTTTTTGCCCCCTTTTTTACCAGTTTTACCTGTAACTTCATTCCAGTAAATACCATTGTGTGAAGGTATACAATGAAAATCAACATCGATGCCACTGATAATAACAAAATGAATTAAGAAACATGCGTTATCTCACTGTCCCATCTAGCTGACCCAAATCACTTTCAGTCTCCCACGCATAGCGTATGAATGTGCATTGATAGTTATCTTCAACGTGGTTGTTTGACCGGTGTGTCCATATTCCTCCTGTACACGTTCCAGGAGGGCGGCCGGAAGCCCTCCAAGAAGACTCGTCGGAAGTACCGGAGCAGGTGACCACCCCATCCCCATCACAGGGACAAGATGGTGGAACTCCTGGCTGACGAGGTTGAAGTTTGCTCTCACGACGGCGACTGGCATGAATGCAAGCGCCATCAGCTTCCGGACCATGTGCTGTGCTGCTGGCTGTGTGGTTCACCAAGGGCCTCTGCAGCAGCAGGATCACAGAGGTGTTCTTGCGGGCACGCTTCCAAACAGCTTGACCAAAAATGAAAAAAAAAAAAAAAAACATGCCCGAACTTCAGCTGCTGGAAATGTCAGTTTCAACAGCAGACGCGGGAGAGCCACCTCGAAGTCGGATCGGTAACAATGAGGTCAGGGGGTGCATGGGATAATCCTGTGAGTCGTGTGTGAACGATTCTTGATGCATGCAAGTATGTGCCTGTAATGCACCCACATCTCTGCGGTTCATGGAGAACGAAGGCCATCGGAAACGACTTGGTCAGTGTACATGGCATGAATGGTGAACAGCTGCCTGTATGGATGAGGACATGACTGGAATGTTGCATCCATGTAGAACTGCGTGGATTGTCCCAATCGCCTGATGCAGTAGTCTGAAGCAAACAAGCAAATTCCCCAGTCTCTGTCCAGCCTTCGAAGGAAGCGGACGGCCATCTCGTGTTTGTGACCATACACCCTCTATGACGACGTCGTCGATGTTTTGCAGGAATGCCTGGCATCTGGGCAGCTCGACATCTGTGAAGTTAGGACCTGAGGGAGAGAAATGGTGGGACCTCTGCATCGTCTGGAGCTCAAAACAACTTCGTCATATACTTCGTGCAAACTGCGGATAGGATCTCTTCTGACTCGTGCTTTCATATCATTAACACAATGGCAGACCTCTGCACGTGCTCATCAGTCACCAAGATTGATTGTGATCTCTAACCCTAAGGACAAAGGAAATGATATTTAATGGCCTGACTAAGATGCAAAGATATCTCTTTCAAATGAACAATCTTTCTCTAAACGCAAAGGAAAGCAGTTTATCTTTTCAGATGTTGTTATGTATAGTTTAAACAGTCTCTCTGCCTAATAACAGGTTATAGCCTGAATGAAAAAAAGTTTCCATATCAGACGAAACATAGGACTACTCAAAGATTACAAAGCCTAACTCGATATAAGCGACAAGTAAGTCACGGCACAAATCAAGGTCACAAGTCGCACAGCACAGACATATTCTGGAGTTTACGGAGAAGGGGGGTATTGTTTTTGTTATGTAAGGTGGCTGCGCGCGCGCGGTGTGTGTGTGTGGTGTGTGTGTGTGGAGAGAGAGAGAGAGAGAGAGAGAGAGAGGGAGGGATGGAGGGAGGGAGGGGAGAGGGAGAGGGAGGGAGGGAGGGAGGGAGGGAGAGAGAGAATGTAAAGAATGATGAATGGAATAACTTTTATTTCCGAGGATATATAGATTAAAGCACAAAATGCCTTTTTTTCAACCAGTCCTCATTAAACAAAGCTATATAATAATCAAATCAGAAAGTTGAAAAACATCTTCAGATTATCAACATTAGAAATTTCCTTGTACACGTGTGCGTACGCATGTCTTAATACAAACACACACACACACACACACACACACACACACACACCTCCCTAACACTTCCCTACCGGATTAGCTCAATATTCTGGAATAGAAATAAAAAGATTGGCACAAGCCATAGAAATTAGTACTCTCCCTGCGGGCAATGATATCACACTGCTGACGTCAGAGTGAACGACACTATCGTGAGGCTAGAGGACGTCAGTACCATGACGTCATAACGGTTTTTGCACATGGATATAGGCTGGGACATGATAATTTTAAAGGATTGTGTATCATCGCCGACACGTGACAGAAAGAAGCATGGATACCAAATTTCTGAGCTATTGGAGTTTAAAACTTAATTTCTTAATCTGCAGACCGTGGACATTTTTGTTTATGTGACCTGAAAAAGTGACCAAGTAATTTATAAATAGTTACTGACAGAGCTGTAGGTGTTACCATGCAGAAATTTGTTGAAAGAAACGGTTCATCGACCGTTCGTTAGTTATTGTCTTCTAAAGGAAAAATATTTAATTTGCGTGAGTGAGCCGTAGAAAGTTTGGTGATTGACCTTGAAAAGTATATTGTAATTATGAATATAAATTTACATATGACATTACAATAGGTTCCAAGAGTGTGACAGGTTCCCATGCAAAAATTTTGTTAGAAGACGGTCTATCGCCGGTTACGACGTATCATCTTCTAAAAGAAACAAGTTTTGCACTCGAAGTCGTCAGCAAACGCCGGGAAAGAAAGATTAAGGTCATGCATCAGTCACCGCAGACTGCCAGGAGCGAGCCTTTGTACCAATTTTCGAGGTGATGGTTCAGTTCTTTTTTTACCTGAGCTTGCCACCGAGTTTTTTTGTTTTTTTTTGTTTTACCACAGATTCACACACCAAAGATTGGTATACAGACAGACAGACAGACAGGACATGACAGGCATATCATGACCTAGAGAGAGAGAAACATCCGCCTTCGTCCCCTTGTAAAAAAAAAAAAAAAAAAAAAAAAAAACAAAAACTAGGGTGGACATAGTTGGTTTTTCTGATTCGGTTTAAATCTGATCAGGCGAAGAGACACAGGTAGGTCACTTTTAAGTGGTCATGATGTTCCACCTGGTTGACAGTGACATTCTCTAGATGATGGGAATGCGAGGGCACGTGTAACTAAGAAGCGTCTGCTGGCGTGTAATGATAACTCCATTTTTTTTGTTATAATTCGTTCTTAATCTTATTAGGCTATGCGATTCAGCATGGTTTCTAATTGGCATTGGATATAAAGGAAATTGATACAGTTTTTCTGTCACATGCAGATTTTCCTGCTACTTGAAATTCGGGTTGCTCTACTTTCTGCGGATAGTCAAATGTCGCCATAAAGAGGAGCGCCTGCTACTCCTTCATTTTTCTCTTGTCCCTGTATTGCATGTTTATTATCTTTCCTCTCATCGATATTGGGGCCTTTTTTTCTCTAGAAGACATTTTGGCCAGGGCAACTTTGCTTGTTGCTGTATTTTGCAATAAAAGAAGAGGTGTAACTAGAACAAGAAGAACCTGAAATCAACAAACACTCACACCTGCAGTACTGCCAAGTACAAGCCTCTCACTTGTCATTAAAAGCATTTATATTGGTGACCGACATGTGCTCGCCTTCCAGCATCGCCAATACGGCTCTTGGCACTCTCTTTTCTGTTTTGGTGGTATCTGTTACTCCCCATGAATGGAGGATTTGACCGCCGCGGCTCACCTTCTACAAATTTTGCTGCAGCCATTGAAGATGGAAGAAATCAGATATTTAGATTATCATACAAAACTTCCGCTCTCTCCGCCTCTACCCCAGTCCCTAACAGACAAAAAAGTCCTTACAACCCCAGTGCGTTCGTAATCCTATTAATATTCCGTTCGTCAATTGCTTTTAATTTCTTCTCTTTCAAATGCGTACTTCAAAAGTTAGAATTGCCGCACGGTCTTGTTTGAAAACCACATTCGGGTACATTGCTTTTGCGACAGAGGATATTTGTGGGGTTTAAATGTTGACCATACCAGATGAGCAGAGAGAGATGAAGAGAGAGGAGACGAGAGATTTATTTAAAAGGTCAGACTAAACGAGAATTATAAATGGGTTGTGTGTCGGATATCGAAACGAGGTTGGAAGATTGTCGGAATCGTCGGGATGTCGGATCTATCGCTACTTTTTCTTACAGTGTCGGATATATCGAAACAATTCTGAACATGGGGTGTCGTCGGACTACCGATGTGTCCGGACTATTCGAAACGTCGGACTACCGGGCCCAAGCCCAGCGTACTTCCAGTCATTGTTCTTGGACAGAAAAAAAGAAAAAGAAAGAAGAAAAAGAAAAAACAAACAAACAACAAATTGCTAGCTCTTCGTTTTCATTGTCCCTGAATATTTGTTTTATCTTGCTGAAGAAGACCCAAGAGGCAAAAACGCGTCGTGTTTTACCTTGCAATTTGTTTGTCCATTTATCCAGCGGATTAATGATAATGTTCCATTTGAAAACAGGTTACTTTTGGCGGCCAACAGCGGCAGTGTAGTCTCTCTCCTTTAAGTTTACGTAACTTGAACTTTACAATGTATGTGGGCCTCTATGAAGTCCTGTTCATCGATCCTGTGTGTGTTATACGGCAAGTATAACTAATAACATTGCTTGCGTGGCTTACTGGCAAGACGGATTGTACTGGTCGGGTTTTCTTTCCCTCCAGCAAGCATCCAGCCTGCTCTTGAACAAGCTTCTACGGAAGTTGCCAGGAACACTTCGTCTGGGGGATGTTCCATGCTTAGAGCGATTCTTTCATCTGAAAAAATGTTTCCTGGTATCGCAGTGGTTGTGTGTGCTGGACAGTTTCATCACATTTCCTCTTGTACCCTTCAGCCTCGGGAGTTTCAAGTTTAGATTTTTTTCGGCGGTCTTGTAGATATTCTATGGGACGTATTTAAAGTCAGTCTATCCCCCTCTGAGACGTCCGGTGCTCCAGGCTGGGCAGGCCAAGTCGCTCTGGTCTTGCTGATATATGGTAGTTCTTTGATTGAGGAGATCAACTTTGTGGCTCGGCGGCGCTGCACATCTTCTAGTTCTAGTAATATGGCCTAGCTCAGTTTTGTTTGTGTTACGTAATATTGGCCTAGCTCAGTTTTGTTGTGTTTTTACGCAAGGAATAACGAGTTCCATGGTCAAGTGTTGAAACTGCGACAGCTGTTTCTGTGTAAGGTATGAAAGAAGAAGAAGAAAAGAAGATAAGATAAGACCCTCAATTACTCTTACAGGTTTCGAAAGATACTGTATGATGAGAGAGACCTTTCATCCATCATCGATCATGTGTTAGATATGTGACATATTTTGCCTCATACAATAGGACGATCCCCCTTTTTGTCCAACAATAGCCCTAAGTGACCTTCCCTTCAGTTGGCTAACGAAGAAAGCAAGAAAGAGAAGGGAACACGGTACGGTACACGGTCATCGGTGGTCACTGAAGGTCACCGTCCTGAGCAGAGCTACTAAAAGGTAGTAGTAAACGAAAGATGATGCCGGTCAGCATGTTTGATAATTCGTAAATGCGGGATAATGCTGACTCTTCTTCTCCACGCTTTGCGCGTGGCGTACAAGTAGAAAGCAGGAAAGGAAAAAACCGGCAGAGAAAAACTTGTATAGTTAATAAACACCAGGAATGTGCAACAAATAAACGTTACGGATGAAAAGTCACATGCAAAGGTGACACGTGGTGTTTTCTCACAGCAGTGTCTTGGGGCCAGGTCTGTTTGTTTGTCAATGACAGTATGCCAGTCCATCCGAATTTGCTTATATGTATATATATATATATATATTATATATATATATATATATATATATATAACATATTATCTGTGCTTGCAGTTGACAGTGGGAAAATATGTTTCATTGTTTAAAAAAAAAAAAAAAAGAAAGAAAAGAAAAGAACGACCAAAAAGAATGATGAGTTGCAGACCTAACCAAGCTTTCATACAGTTTTTGCAAACATATAATGTGACATTTGTCAGGCATTCTAGCAAAGAACTTAGGCCTATTCATGATGGTGTGGCCGGCATCCAGTTAGGTCCCAGTTGTGAAAAACATTATTTAACATCATCATTTACATTTTTTTTTTTAATTGGAAAAGACTGAATTTCCTTATCAGCAGTTCTGACTGTCAGAAGAGTCCGAGAATGTCATCTTTAGATTATTTTTATATGTGCATGGCATATATAAGTCATATCCAGTGCATACATTCTGTGATTTTTGAAGAACTGTTGTTTTATTTAAATATAGTTAACAATGAATTGAGGGGAGGGTCAGAAAAGATGAATAGTAGTAATCAATTGAATTTACAGAGGGTCGGAAAAGATGGAGACATAGTAATAATGGAAGGGTCAGAAAAGATGAATTAGTAAATCAGTGGAATTTAGAGAGTGTCAGAAAAATGAATAATTAGTCCATTAACAGAATTTAGAAAGAGTTCAGAAAAGATGAAATTTAATGATTAGTTATCAATGGAATTTAGAGAGGGTAAAAAAACATGAACAAAGAAAAGCATTATATGACATAAAATTGCATCTATTGGCCAGTTCTAGCTGAGTATAATCAATCAGTGCCTGTATATTTTAAAATTCATTTGCAAATAGGGCACTGTACTATTGTCCTAAGATTGGACAGGTTTAAGCCATTGGTAGCAAAGTCAAGTGTACCACACCAAATCACACCAAATGCATACTTCAGTTTGGCATAAGCCAAATGTACATACCACATACACATAAGCATGCATGCACACACACTCACAGTCTTACAGAAATGCACACACACACACACACACACACACACACACACACAACACACACACACACACACACACACACACATGCATAGCTGTGTTCAGGTTTTTATTTTCAGCTCACAACATTTAGAATACAAGGTCATCTAACAGGCACAGTGATACAGGTTTTCACTTAAGGTACCTTTATGTCAGAAACAAATCTGGTACATGTATTTTACAGATTGATTGGTTTAAACCTTATTGTTTGTAAATTGTAAAACCATATTGACCGGTTAGGGTTGTGACAACATGGAATAAATAATTATTTGATGTGTAATTTCTTGAAGGGAGCCAGACTCGCTTCATTCCCTCTGGCACCCACTCTTCTTGCCCTCCACCCCTATTCCATCCCCACCCATCCCCTCTTGCCTTCTGTCTTCTCAGTCATCTCACCTCCCACCCTTCCCTCTCCCCATACACACATTTGCATATAAACACGATGGTTGGGCAGTGACCTCATATTTTTTGCCCTGCGTCATTAAACACCAAACAGAAATCAAGTCAGTTGTCAGTTTTAACACTGTTCACTCATTTTTGTTGAAAGCTGGGTGTTTTTTCTTTTTTTTTAAAATTTTTGCTTAAATTCTTTCGTACCTTATTGATGATGTGTATTATTATGATATCAATATATTATATTTGTATATGGTCTGGTGCTGCTGTTATAACAGGCTGCCCGTCCCCTTGAGCTATTAAACTGCATCATGGTTTCGAAAGTTATAGACAAAGGTGGCACATCAGCTGCGACTGCCCACGAAAGGACTCTTTTTTGGTTTACTTTTGTAAGGTCAGTTGGCAGGATTATGGATTATTTGAGATGTGTGTGTGTATGTATGGGCATATTGATTCGCTCATGTGGATGTGTGTGTGTGTGCATGTACATGTGAATGATGAGTCTGTGTGTGTTCATGCAAATGATTCAGGGTTATAGAGTGATATTTATTTTTCAGTGCTGAATTGTTTCAGCTGAAGAAGAACATCTTTGGATGGATCTAATTAAAAAAAAAGCAGTTAGGCAATATACATCACATTTTCGTTTCTAACATGCTGGTATGAGCAAGGCCGCAAATCTATAGAAGTGATGAAAAATAAGATCAGAGATAA
>JADBJO010030330.1:0-18018 GCA_016801955.1 Conus betulinus | reverse complement strand
TTATGATAATACATGGTGGGTTATTATTAGACATGGAATCATCGTTAGTTATTTTTATTATTTGCAAAAACGTATTAATGTAGATCTATCTGGTTTGCATCTGGACTAATAGGAATAATGCGTATGCATTTGTTTAGTTTGCATAGAAAGACTACCATACCTGGGGGCGGATAACTGAGGGGGAGCGTGTGTATTTCTTTAGTTGTATTGCTTGCATAAGAAACCGAAACTTGAAAGACAGTGAAATTGTTCTTAGGCTTTGACGACTGGAGAATGAGAAATTGAACTGACCATTTTAAAAGGGTTCGCATGTACGCAGACGCGCGTACAGAAGTTGTGCACACAGGTAGAGATTTGAATTATTCGATAAGTTGCTATTCAAGAGGTTATTTGAAAATTTATAATGTGTATTTTAAAGGGAGTGTGATGACACTGAGAGTTCAGTTTGAAACAAACAGAATGTGGTAGAAAAGCTGGATTGAGAAGTACTTACAGTTGAAATCCATGACTCTTCCATGAATTCACTTGTATGAATTGCCGGTGAAAATCTGATGGAAATGGAGCGGATACAAAACCGGTAGGTGGTGTGGTCGTTTTCTTTGTCACCTTGTTACTGTTGTTGTGGTAGGGATAATCTGTGAAAGATAATATTTGTGTTTATTTTTTTTTTTTTACTTTAAAACAGTTTGAACTATGATTATTTTAAAGTCGGACTTTTGCCCCTCAAAAAACAGTAACATTTGAACTAACGGTTTATTGTGAAGGACTGATTGGTTACTGACTGTATTAATTTTTTCACATTCAGTGATTTGAGATACAAGAAATCAGTGGAAATGTGTGTCATCTACACTGTAGAAAACTGTACTGAGACCTTAGTCACTCCTGGATATAACTATTGTTTGAGGAATCTATTGTTGTGTATGTAGAACACTTGCCACTGTCTCTGTTTGGTCTCCCTCCCTCTCTCTCTCTCTCTCACACACACACACACACACAACACACACACCACACACACAACACATACATATACACATACACATTATATATATATATATATTTATATATATATATATATATGTGTGTGTGTGGTGTGTGGTGGTGTGTGTGTGTGTTGTACACACACAACACTCTCTCTCACACACACACACACCACACCCACACACACACACAACACACATGACACACACACACCACACGCACACACACACACACACGCACACACACACACACTCACACACACACAACACCACAACACACACACACACACGCACACACACACTCTGTCACACACACACACACACACACAACACACACACACACACAAACACACACCACACACACACTTTAGCACGTGTGCTCACACGCTTGTAAAAAACAAGTCTAGATGGTGCTGACATGTAAGATGTGTTGGCGATATGTCAATGGGTAATACTATTGGTGTTGGCTTCTTCATAAGTTTTCTTGTTTTAAACAAGCGCTTACAGAGGCTTGAGTGTTGTGTGTGTGGTCTGGATGTATGACAGTCTGTGCTTATGCTACCAGCTCAAATGACATTCTGAATTGGAGTATTAACTGGTATGCTTTGTTTCATGTTGTAGTTATCTTACTGATTTCAGTTACTGTTGTCTGTTATGTATGTGATGGTGCTTGAAAATTTTCTAGTTTAAGGTCTGTTTGCATTGAGAACGTCGTTTCTATGTAATTGAACTGAAGAGTGGAAATGATATAGTTGGCATATTTTGCATGTTATGGGTGGTTATTGAAACTAAACTTAGGTACGGAAAGAAGTGTGTACATCTGAAAACAGCTGGTAATGAGAAAAAATATATTTTTTCCCTTTCCGCAGAGAATATGAAAGGGAGTTTTTTCGACCTTTTCTATGAGTTAAAGTGAAGCATCACTGTTATGGCACACTCTCCGTCTCCGTGCCCCCACATCCCCCCCGCACCACTATTCCCCCCCGCCCGCTCCTCACCTCTTCCTGCACCGCACCTTGTTTACCCCCGTGTTTCCAACGAAACCCTAGGCCCTCTCTTCACCCTCCTCCACCACGTCCCACTACTCAAACCTGGCTCCGCTCTTCTCCACCTCCCCTTGCGCCTCATCCCGCATGGAGGTGCATGTGATGTATATTCTTGAAAACTTGTTGTCATCCCGCATGCTGCCCATTGACAGTTGTGCGTGTTGTGTGTGTGTTTTTTTTTTTTTTTTTTTTTTTTTTTTGAAGTTATCTTCTTATTTTTAATTGATTTTCAGATTGTACATCTTTTGCATATAGTTGTGTTGTACTGTTTTCGGACATCATATGACATGAAGCAAACCCAAGAGACACCAGTCCATATAATTATGTGTCTCTTCCTTCTTATTCTCTTTTGTTCTATTTTTTTTTTTTGTTTTGCTTTGCTTTATTATTGGCTGATGACCATAAATGAAAGGTAACTGGTGACCAGATATTTAACATGACGCCGCCTATACCAATACTTCATGTCATCGAGGACTTACAAACATGTTTTGATTAAAAACTATGTGATTTTTCTGGTTGTGTTTCCATTCTCAGATTCATACAGAAAGACATGAAACATTACCTATGACGTTACTTGATAATACTCGTGTGTTTATAGGAGAAAAACAGGAAAGAGGAAGATTTTGCCATGGAGGAGTGACGGCAGTGCTGCAGATGGCAGCAACAGAGGAATGAAGTCAAAGCTACAAGAATGTGCTGACCAGGATTATAGCAAGCAGTGACAAGTAGTCCCATGTTTGAGGTACATTTTCTGCTTATGCACGCTGATACGTTTGCCAAAACTCCTTATGTAGACCAGCAGTTGTGTGTGTTGATGATTTTTTTAACCGTTTGATAACGATTTGGAACAAAGCTCGGCGATCGTGAAGGGAGAAAGGGAGGAAAAAGTTAAAAAATACAGCAAAACACAGTGCAGAGAGTCAGATGACCCCCCCTACAACACGTGCAATGATTGGAAACCCGGGAGGGAGGGAGCCTTCAATTGAGTCTGCAGTATCCCACAGCCCGTCTAAATGACATTGCGGTGTTGTTTGCTGCACACAAAATTCATTGTCTTCAATTCTCCTTTGACTTTGCATTTGTCCTAAGAAATACCTTTATTATGTACACTTCAACGTTGTTACTGTTATTTGAAAAGTACAGTTGATGTTCCAGTAGATATGCACACGTTTTTCTTTCATGAGTTTTTCTCTCTGTTGACTGTTGAAAAATGTTCCATTGCATCTTTGGACATATCGTTTCAACACACAATGAAGACTCCATAAACATATCTGAATGAAGATAACAAAAGTATTGTATTGTGTTGAATAGTGTTTTTATATTATTTGTTTTTCTTTTCTTCAGGTGACATTGTGTCATTTAGATGAAGACGAGAAGTTTACAGACTTTTATTATATTCAAAAGTTATACAGAGTATATTTATACAGACTGTCTGATTGTATAAAGATAGTACCCACAGATCCTATGTGTATAACAGTGGCCATAACCTTACAGCATTCTATACACAAAGTACAAAAAGAGTGCTACAACATCGTTGGGTTTCATCAACACGGTACACCCACAAAGTTCTGTGTCTAAGAGTGCCAAACTTATTGCTTTAACATACAGCCGGCAGTTTTGTGCCTGTTGTGAAATTGTGAAAGAGAGACAAATACACCGTTTCTTTCACATGTGCATATATATGTGTGTATGCCTTGATTAGCATGTTCAGGATAGTAAACCTTGATTAGGAAGGTAAAAACAGTTGTTTATTTGGACACCTGACATAGCTCAGTTGTCTGGAACAGCATGTACCTCTTACAAATTTGTTAGTTAGTTTCTGTCGTTGGTACAGAGACATTGTTACTGGACTGATATTTGTTGCCTGTAACTTTGTAACAGAAGTGTATGGCCCCTAGGATAGCAGTTACTGATCTGCAGCTGTGTTATTTATCAGTCAGATAAGCATGTTCACAGTAGCGAAAAGGAGTACTGGACATTTTGGTATAATGACAGAGGAGGAAAAAAATGCTGACCACATTTTTTTTCACACTTCTGTTGCATGTGAGGAGTTCTGTTTCAGTGACACGCAAACGCATTGTCCCCCTGTGAAGAGGAATGGAAACCGGAGGTAAGAGATTTTTTCTGGCAAGCTATGAGATTGAGAAAATAACTGACATTTCACATGTGCATTGCAAAATAGATATAGGTTATAGCATAGTATGTGGGGGGGGGGGGGGGGGGGGGGGGGGGGTAGAGCACGCTGTCTGAGCTATTTGGGCGATTGAGGTATGTGAATATAGCTACATGAAGACATGTTTATCTTTATATTTAAAATATATAATTTTTGTTATAGAATGCCTTCAGTATGCATAGGGTATTTTTGACAGTTACACCGCCATGCCTACATCTTTAGAAAGCATGTTGGAAGCTGTATGTTTTTCACAACGGCTCAAGTAGGATGGTTCTCGACTGCAGTTTTTTTCTTCATTTCCTTTTCAGGCTGAAATATTACATGTTAGAGGCTAAGACGGTGAAAAGTGTGTAAGTGCGCATTTCAATTAAACAAGCAGTTTGTTCACTCTAACACATTTTATTTCAATGTCCCATGATACTGTTTTCTTGGCATAACTACATGGGAAACTTTATGGACAAGAACTTGAAAGTGACACTTGATGTAAGCCTTACATACATTTATTCATTACAGGTCATGAAGTCCAGCAGTCGTGTCTATATCCTTATGCAGATACATAATACAGTTTAAGGATGCAAAGATTGACCTGAACATCGAGAAATTAATGCTTAGAAGGGAAATAGCTGTAAGGCACCTTCAGTTGGGGAAAAGGTAAGATATACAACTGTAGAGGTTTATGTGTATGTGCTCGTTCGGTTTTTTTCCTGTTCTTTTTTTCTTTTTTTAGAAAAGGAAAGGAGGTCCTGACAGCGGAATATATGTCGTCACCATAGGGCAGTGACCTTTCCACCTCTTTGTTTCTGTGTCCTTTCCCTTTCTGATGTGGCTATTCCCCTTCTTGCCTCCATCAGTCCCTCGCATTCGCATCCTTACGACTGCGTGATAACCTGTCTTCAGCCTTCACTGTGTCTCTCCTGCGTGATTGCCTGTATGTCATAAAAGTGTGTGTGTGGTGTTTGTGTTGTGTGTGTGTGGTGTTTGTTTGTGGTGTGTTTGTGTGTGTGTGTGTGTGTGTGTGAAAAGGTGTGTGTGTCGTGTTTGTGCGTGTGCAGAAAAGAGGACAGAAGAATACCTGTTGCAATTAATAATATGAAGCATGTTAATTTATACTGGTGAATCGATGCATTATGAAGGGTGTTTTCTCTGCACGAACAGGTCGGAATGGAGCACATAGTGCATGACGAAGTGACGAAGAAATTAGGTTTCTTTCTATGTTTTGGGACCACCGTCCGACAGACCGAGTGAAACGCAGACACTGAAAGGAGAATGTCTAAGTGGAAAGGAAAAGGGATAGTGCCAGTACATTCGTCGGGACGGTTCCAGGGAAAGAAATGGAACGATGATGATACGTTCTATATGCACTTGAGTACTTCAAAACATTGTGTCATGTGAAACCTATTGTATGCTTGTTACATTCTTCTAGAAAATACTAACTTGCTCTTTACATGACTCTTGGCAAACACAAAGCATTCCAAAGATGATATGGCACTCTCCCCAAAACAGTCAGTATGACAGCCAGAGGGATTTATACGGTTTGTAAAGACGGTGATTCAGATTTGCCATCAGTCGACAAGAAGTGGTGACCTTTCCCCGACCTGATTTTGTTAGTGACTTTGAATTCATCATGAAGTGACACATGTCCTTACAATAACAGAAGGAGGCAAACATTTGTGATATTAACTCCGGAAAATGTAAAATAACCTACTGAAACTGATTGAGTGATATTATTTTTCAGTAACGGGCTTAATACTATCCGAGATATCTACCTGTCATTAGCCATCCTGTCCCGTATTCCAATCAGTACAGCCTTCCAAAGAGTGTCAGTATTCAGGAGCCACTCAGTAAGATGAATGCAGCGAACATTACCGAATACAATAGACCCAGAGCTTGTACGGTAGGAAACAGACTTCCTTGGAGAGTCCATGGTCCTGTGTGCCTCCGTCTTTTTTGGCTTCTTTCCCACCCGCTTCCCCTTCCCTTACAAGTCCCACATAGCAAGGTGCTTTTTTTTTGCTTGATTGGACTTGTACATTACTTTTGATTCTGATCTGAACCGTGTAGGAACGATTTCTACGTCATCAATTTTTATTTCCAGGAATGAGAAATAAATGAATGCAAGGCACTGGAAAGAAACTGAGTGGGATTGAAAGGGGAGGAAGGGGGGAGGACAAACCGCACATGGGAATAGGGACGGGCACTGCAGATGCAAACGATTGAAGGGAAGACCTTCAAGCATATGGGGAAGTGACGGGACAACACCGGAGGGCAGAAGATCAACATCTGAAGCAGATATCCACCAAACGATGCGAGGGTTGTCTCAGATAATATGCAAGGGTGGGAGTCCTTTTTTCACAACGTTGTTTCACGTTCGACGTCGACTACACTAGTTCTCGGCTATGCAGTTTTTACATTTTCGTTCGGGTATTGCTTCCCCATAAAAATGAATCCACTTCACAATAGTACACTCATGAATTTAACATCAGACTTCTAAGCATCCTCTGACTCCAGTAATCAGTAAATGGACAAAAATACATCTGGTTGGTACGAAAATACATATCGAACACAATGTACTTATCTTCACTCAGTTGTAGGCTCCATTCAAAAATGGTTTGAATACACAACGAAGCTGTGTAAATCTATGCATGAATGCGAAAACAGACACACATTTTTTTTAAACCCACCGACACATTTTTTTAACATGTGAATAGTTGATAATACAGCAACAACTTGTCAGTTAGGGGCACATAAAAAAAAAAAAAAAGATTGTTATTTCAGGGCTAAGGTTGCCGTACGGGGGAAAAATCATTTTTTTACAGGACAAAAGTACATTCCTATTACAATGTGGCAATTTGTACGACACAAAGTAACATGTACATGATCTGTCCCACATGTCCATTGCGAAACAATAAGTGTAGTGGAGGAAAAGCAAGTGCAGGCTAACCAAGTCGTCCGTCATATTATTGTGATTATTTGGGAACGATCCGAACTACAAAAAAAGTGGGGAGAAATGATGGGGGGGGGGGGATGGAAAGACAAATGTAGAACAAAACAAGATTAAGAAACTATATAGAAAATATGAAAAGCCTCATACCTGCATGAGGAGAAACATCAGGAATATTGTTGAAAGGCAGAATATTAATGTCATAGGCCTTAGTCCATATCTCATTTGATGTGAGAAAAATTGTCAGGTGATAAAGATTTTTATAATCATATTTGTTTACGGACAATCATGCACAAAGTCGGACACGTCTTGGGGCAATAATGGCACTATAGAAAGGATGTACCCAGACCTTCCGCCCATTGATCAGGACAGCAGCGCGCTCCTCTCATACCACAACTGCGGCCTTTGAGTGGTCGCAATCTGAAACAGCTAAATTTGTATGCTTCTAGGTGAAATGAAACGGTGAGAAGGTGCAGAACACTCGTGCAGAATTTGGTGGCAAAAAGCTGTTGGGAGACATTTTCATCGAAAGTCCACTGCAAGTCTCGTGGTTTACAAAAACCTACAACCCCACACTTGATTTATGACCTTGGGTTCTGCGGCGTTTGGTGTGAGTAAGTGCAATTGTCCTGGGTTGCCTTTAATGGATACACGAGCACTGACAAATTCCCATGAAATAGGGATGTACAGACAGTGGCAAAAAATGACACATCCAAATTGGTAGCGCACCTTAGGGTTGAACCAGTAAAGATGTCAAGGTCGTAACATTCCCTTGTTCTCTTTAAGATGTGGGAGGAAACTGCAGGCGTGGCACCGCATCGTTCGTCATTCCCTGTGGCTTTCAGAAGTATCGACTTTTGTTTTCTGAGGGTGATCCACATAGGATTGATTGCGTCCACTCTACAACATCATTGGCCACCTCCTTCTTGTACATTGCTAGAACAGGGCTTGCATCTAGTAGGATCCCTTCAGGCTTCACCCTTTGATTTGCAAAGCCATGTTAGGGTCAGGGCAGACGACCCTGTCAGGTCTTTAGGGGCTGACCAGAGTATTCCATACAATGTTAAGTCGTGCGGTATGATCTTAATTGTCGTTAGTCTTTTGGCGCGAATTTCCCTTTTGCGGCGCCGTCCTTTTTTGTCACCGTGCCGTTTCGTTTCGCGGCCTCGCGTTGACGGGTGTCCCGCTCCCCGGTTTTGCTTTTTTTTCGGGTTTCCGCTTGTTCACGCGCGCGTGTATTTTTTTGCGTTTTTCGTCGTCATTCTCGTTTTTCGTTTTTTCAGCGTTTTTTTTTTTTTGTACATTTGTTTTTTTTTTTTTTTTTGTTTTTGTTTTTTTTATAAATTTTGTTGTTTTTTTTTTTTATTTTTTTAATTTTGTTTATTTTTTTTTTTTGTAATTTTTTTTTTTTTTTTTTCTTATGTTTGTTTTTTTTTTTTTTTTGATCTATTCCCCCTATTTTAATTTATTTTTTGTATTTTTTTATTATTGTGGTTTGTTTTGTATTTTTTTTTTTTTTTATTATTCTTTTTTGTTTTTTTTTTTGTTTTTTTTTTCCCTTTTGCTGTTCCCCCCACAGAAGCGGAAAATGCTGCTTGTATATTTCTGGCGCCTACAGTAATGCTAAAGGCTATTGTTCCTTTGAACGTTTCGTGACACCTTCCTGTGTTTTGGTCTTGTGCTGTACTCACACCTTCTTATCTGCTGCACAATTTTAGTGCCATAATCCCCCCTGTCTGTTTCAGTGGGCAGAGGCAAACAACCAGTACGATGAGTCTGCGCATGTGTTCTTAGTCTGCTCTTTATACTTGTGTTCGCAGGGTTCTGGAGATCCTCTCAGTTTCAACACGGTGGCCAAAAAAGACAGTGGAGGACTAGTTGGTCTGATGTCTGTCTGCACTGCGCACAATGAACACACGCATCAGACTGGTTTGTACACCAAGTACTTCAGTCTTTCCAGCACAACAGCACACCGTGCATGTACCCTCAGGATGGCTGCTTGTCTTCAATCCAATCGGAGGACCCACTTTCATTTATTCTAAAGGCAACCTCCAAAGTGGTTTCAGTGTTTGAGCTAGAAGACAGACCGATTGATCCCACATGCAAACGGCACATTGGTGTAAGGTCAACTTTGGGCTCCACTTATGGGCCTCTTAATGTGAACTTACATTTCACGTGAGACTCCTTCTTTTGTTTCTGTGAAACGGGATCACCTAGCAAACAAAGCAGCAGTACTCGACTGCGGAGCATCAGTATACAAAATGTGGTGGTGCCTGTTTGGACAGTTGGTTAGCCCAGTTCTTTGCTAAGTCCTATGCTGTTGGACCCAGACCCCAACCTTGTTTGCTTCGTCTGTCACATTGTCGTGGGAGGAAAAGGGTAGAGAAAGCAGTCGACGTCGGGCATGTTAATTCTTCTGCCCCCAATCATACAGGGACGTTGAAACTTGAAGAATGTCAGTTTGTTACTATGCAAAAGTCTTATTGTTGCTGGTTTTTTCATCCAAAGCTCGTTGGATGACCTATACCTGGCGCTGATGAAAGTTACTTACGCGTGCACTGGCCCAATCTGTGATGACTATCAATTTGGTAACCTGGAAGCACGATCTGCGGGATCTGCTAGCTCGGGATGGTCCACCAGACCGAATAATGGGGTACGGTGATGATGTCCTTGTCCACGTGTGTACCAACTAATACAGTTTTTCGCTGGCGTTTATATAGGCTGGAAACCAAGGCGTGCTGTGGTGCTTCCTCCTCAACTAATAGATCAAATGACACGAACAATGACAAGCTTGTGAGACAACCCCGTTTTAGTGCATTTTTTATATACAGAAGAGAGAGTATTTGTTGAACGTCGGTGAGCCTATGGTGCTGCTAGCAACACGGATTCAACGGTCAGATTGCGAAACGATCGGAGACTGTGGTGTAACACTCACAAGTACCTTCCCGTCTACCACCAGCTGGAGGAAGTTTCATCAATGCCGACTTCCGAATGGTTCTTAAAATGAAGCCAATTGTTAGTAGACACCCTCTTGAACAGACAGGGAAAAGGCCTGGGGTTGGGAACCACAGCTGTGGTCTTGCGAGAACAGGCAGTATAAATATAGGGTATAAAAAAAAACAAAACAAACAAAACAAACATGTGGCACATCTGTAAAAAAAAGACGACACCCGATGCTCCTCCTTCCCCCTCGAACTAAGTTCCTTCCTTCTTTGAAACCCAAGCCAGTTTGTGCCGTTGCTTGTAGTTGGTCATTGTAAAAAAAAGTGAATGTACAATAATGTCAGACTAAAAATACAGAAGGAGAAGTATATGAATTAAAAGGAAATTCCAGACAGTTGCAAGTAAGTTAACAGTTGAAGGCATCACAACCTTCAATGATGAAGAAAGACACCATTAAATGTAAGGATAAATGGGCAAAGGTCAGATCATTTCGTTTTATCAACAAACACTTCAAACAACCCAAAGCAACATGTACTGACTACGGGACCGACCTATGTTGCCCTTGCAGTAATTGTAATTGGTGGTCAAAGGGAGAGATGGAGAAGAATTAACTGTGGTTTACTGTCAAGTGGTTTGCAACTGGAGGAATATGAAAAGACCACACTCCAACCGCGGACAGTAAATGTTGGCTATGATTTGTGGTACACAAATGTCGAAACGTGTTCGAATCTCTGGTTGTTTATTTCTCTATGTTGAGGGTAACAGTCCGACGTTTCGCAGTGGTCAAAAGTTCCTGGGAGTTATGAAAAATTGGACATTATGATAGCCTTAAAGTCTCAATTTCATGTACAAGGAAAGGACAATATGCAGGACTTCATAATCAATACATTTACATTATTCTACTACCATGCAACATGGCCATACCACGTCCTAACCATTTTGGCCTGAAATGGATGGTAATTGCGTCAACAGTCGCTTTGCACTATGTGCTGGACTGTTTGCAAGCAGACAGGATTGACATACAGGGAACGGGACTCCTTCAGGGTTTTCGGCTGATTGAAAGACAGGGTCGGGGGCCAATGAAGTGCTAAGGGGGACTGCCTTGTGAAGTCAAGCCAAGGGGAGGGGCACGAATTTGAAGACTGTGAATGATGTCATTGCATCATGGACATCAAAACCAAACAGAGGTGAATGATCAGTTGGCGGTGATTCTTCTCTCATTAACTACCACTGTACTATGAAATGCGAGCTGAAATTCGGGCAAGGCCCTCAGACGTGAACATGGTTGTACTGAGTGTCCTTGTGCTAAATTGTAACTGTGTTGTGCTGTCCTTACCGATGGGGTAGGGGATGGGTGGTGGACACTGACCGGCCCTGGCACTGTGGTGAGTGAGTGTGTTATCACACCTTACGTCTTGTGCTCGTCGTTCGTTCACTACTCTACGCAAGCCTGTTGTGAGACTGACTGTTACTTGTAGCGCAGATGTTTGGTTTGGTTTTGACTATTTTTGCAGGTTTGACTGGATTGAACTTGAAGACGTTTGCAGTACATCAATGACGGTTAGAAAAGGGTCTGCACCTGACAATCAGGTAGGCACTTGTCGGACTTTGAAGTACATCAGTGACACTCGGAAACATGTCTGTACTCGTTGGATGGTGCAGTGGGGGACACACACACACACGCACACACACACACACACACACACACACACACACACCACACACACACACACACACGCACACACACGCACACACACAAGACACACACACACAGACACACCACACACACACACACACACACAGGCAAAGAGAAAGACAGAGAGACAGAAAGAGAACAGACAGACAGACAGACAGACAGACAGAGAGAGAGATACAGACAGACAGACAAACAGACAGAGAGATACACACATACACACAGACACATAGACACAGACAGAGAGAGACAGACAGAGAGAGAGAGACAGAGAGAGAGAGAGAGAGAGACAGAGACATAGAGACAGAGAAAGAAAGAGAGAGGCTTTGTAGGAATGGTACCAAATTAGTACTTTCAAAAGTATTGAAGTACACTGGTTACTTAAAACAGCGTAAAACAGATTATGTTTTGATACTATTTTGCTATCTGAAGCATAATCATTGTCTAGGTTAGGGATTGGAGGCCAAGGAACAGAACATAGACATTTGCTCATGAGACTGGAGTAGAGCTCAGGGAACATATGACAGGAGGTGATGACATTCTCGTTTCAAGTGGTTTTTGGGGATGACATCATGTCAGTACGGCTGTGGCATATCTTTGAACTCCACATTCAGTGGGTATTTCACCTTCTTGTCTACGGGAGCATGATGGTGAATACTTTGATTTCTTCTTTGCAATCTAAGTGAATAAGATAATTGTAATTTTATAGGGGCAGCAGTCTGTGCGTCTGAATGGTATGGCATGTCACAGCATAGTCTACATCGTTGATCACAATGACAATACGAGATTTGTATGACTATTGTCATGACAACACTACTAGGAAGCTGTAGAAACAGTGTGAGTGACCAGTCCCATCCGTATGGCTGAAAACAGATCCAAAGATAGAAATGAATATTTGATATCATCGACTTCTTGATCACACTGTCTTCACTTCAGAAGACATTGTAGGTGACTCTCCTCAAGCTATGAAACCCCATTGTTCTCGATATGTGATTGTGCCGCTTAGCATTCATTCGCACACAAATCAGCTGATTACAGCAGTTTAACATCAATAGTTTCCCATATATAAGTAGCGAATGTGTTCTTGTACAGGGCATATACAGTATATGGACATTAGCATACGATAAAAACGATACCCGTAGGTCGACATCCTGTACTTGTATAATGATTACGTAGCATGTTGCAGCAAACAGGGCAGTGTATGTTGACTGAATAAGTGGGTTTCATGCATCCAGTGAATATGCTGTATGTTGCACAGCAAACACTGATACATATAACATTGTATTCCACTGTTATTCCTGTACAGCTTGTCTTTTAAGTACATAGTCTCTTTTCTTTTATACATGTATCCCAATAGAGGTAGTACACTGTTGGGGCAATACTGATTACGGACAATGTAAGAAACATCTTCCATCACATTTACAGATGGTCCCAGCATACAACGATCCCGGTACGTCTTGATGTCAAGTCAACAGTTAGCAGCTGTGAGAAAAGCATCAAACAAGCTCCAATGGAAAAGGTTAGATACACTCAAGACAGTTTCTTTGCCTTTGTGTCCTGTATTTCCTGATTACTAATACAGAACAAAAAAAAAAACAACATTCCATTCATAAATCCTTCGTATTCTTTGGTAAAAAATGTTGAATGGTCTGAACTGATTGAAGTGCAAGGTGCAGAACACAAAAAAAAAACGACAGTAACGCTTCTCTCTTCACAGATTTTGGTTGCAGCTGGTGGGAAAAAAATCTTCAAAATGAACATTTAGAAGTGTTTGTTCTGCATCGGTAGAAGCGCACGGTCAGTTCAGACTGTGGGCGGTTGGGTGGTGCCCAATGTGCTATTCAGTCGCCTTTCACGAGTGCAGTCACAACAAGAAAAAAAGTACAGAATAAAATAGGATGTAAACATTTCGCGTAAAACCACTCCCATCGGCAGCGCGCTTGAGGTTTTCACAATTAAAGATGTAGCAACCTTGTGTTGTTTTCTTTCCTCCACCTCCCACCCCACTCGACCACCGCGGAATCGGTAACACATTGGGAGTATTTGCGTCCGGCTGATTTCAAGTCCTTATTTAAAAGTCCCCAAACTTAAAAGTCCCCCAAACTCAGGATCTGAAACTTTGATTGACTAATTGTAATCACAATCTGCATTCAGCATGCCATGATTTCTGACAGTCAGTTCAAATAACTTTGCAGGTTACCTTGTACAGACAAAATGACTAGAGAAAATATGATGCGTTTTAACCTCTTTTCGTCTTGTTGATTGAAAACAAACAACAATCAGGACAATGCAAATGGTGAACAAGCAAACACTTGGTGTATGAAAGTCGGATCCACATTGGCGTTGAATGATGAAGAGGGCAGTGTGAGTTAAAATACTAATGAGGACAATCACGATACAGATAGCAATGATAACCATAACATTAACCACCCACACCCCACCACAGTCACTCCCTGGACCACCCTCCCCAGCAAACACCGCCACCCGCCCCCCCCCCAACCTGCTCCCAATCCCCCCCCTTCCCAACCCTGCTCACCCGCCCACCTCCCAGCACCCCCGCCCGTCCACTGGCCCCTGTCTGCCTCTCCATCTGAACGCTCCCCGCTTGCACCCCCCGTAACTCCCCACCTGGCCACCACCGCTCCCCCTTAAAACCACCCTCCACCCCATCCACAGCCCACTCCTATGCCCCCTCAAGGAAACTGCACCCACACACCCCTCCCTGCACCCTGGTCCCCCGACACCCCCCCCCTCCACCCACCTCTCCACACCGGCACAGCCACTCCCATGCCCCCTCCAGAAACTCCGCCCATCCAGCCCTCCCTGGACCCCAGTCTTCTGCCATCCCCCCCTCCGCCCACCTCTCCATGCCCGCCTCCACTACCCCACCGTGGCCGCCACATCCCGCACCACACCACCCCCCCCTCCACCCACCACCCCCTGCCTCCCTCCACTCCAAGCCACGGCCGTCACACGCAAACACTGCATCACCCCCCATCTCCCTCCCCACCTCCCCCTCCCCGCCTGTACCCCACTCGTAGACTGCCCTACCCCCACCTGCCCCCTATGCAGCGCTGACACCAGCCAAACATAGCCAAAGAAACCACCCTCCCGACCCCCCCCATCCACCCATCCAACGCACTCTGCCCACCTGTCTGCGCCCAACACATCCACCCTCCTACTCACTCCCCCCACCCCTGGACCACCACCCACCCCAAAGCCCCCCACCAGACCCTCCCCACCCCCCATCCGTCTGTCCCAAAACCAACCACACCCACCCACCACCCACCTCCACACACCCGCCTCCACCCTAGCCTGCCCGAAAGCACGCCAGCCGCTAACCACCCATCTGCCCCCTCCAGTACTACATCCGCCCATACCCCCAACCACTGCCGCTCACACACACCCGCCCAGCCCACCACACCCACCCCAAAGCCTCGCACCCCCCCCTCTACACCGCCACAACCAGCGCCACCTGCCCGCCAGACCACCTCCTCCCCTGTCCAGCTACCACTTTGCATTGTCTCCTTCCAAGTACTATCGTTTTCATTGCACGCCCATCCTGCAATGACATTGAGAGGGCAAGTCATTGATGATTGTTCACTTTAAATTGCTGGATCGAGAATTTCTCACAGGTCAAAAACGTGTCATGTTTCCTTTTGTTTGTTGTTTGTGCAAGAGGCATGGTGTCCCGGCAGTGTACTTCAAACTTAACTTACATTTCTGTTTCAATTTCCGCCTGCAGTCACCGTACTTTGAAACCAACTCCAGACATCTTTTTATATGATGTGAAGTGTCTTGTTTCCTTCAATGTCCTTTTACCTGTAATCCAAGTAAGACAAACATAAGTTTTAGGGACAGCATATGGTGAAAACCATGAAAAGTGTTGAATTAATGCTTCCTCTTTTTCCAATGGTCATTAACAAGAGTAAAGTCTTGGTGGGAATTTCTCCCTTCATTTTTATGTCACTGAGAGGAACGGTTTCAACGTGGGTTTCATTCAAGCAGAAAGTGAAACAAACATTGCTACAGAATTAATGGGCTGCCAGTCAAAGGAAACACATTAGAAATTTCAGTCCATCACGTTTTTCTCATGGTTGACATATAACCTTCATAATCATGACACATTATGAAATGGAACTGAGGTTTAAGGGGAGAACATACACACACAAAAACACAACAGCAGCAGTAACACACAACAACCAGAACCACTTGAACAACAACAACAGCAATGATAATGAAAATGATAGCATAACAGTTATGATGTGTGTGAGTGGTGGAGAATGCAGGTTAAACAGACAGATGTTGGTACCATTTGGAACCAAGGGAACACCGTCTGGAAGAATAAGACAGAACGACGATGTGGAGTTTCTTCCCTTTCCACTTCCTCCCCAGGCCCAGGAATACCAGGATGTGTAGGCTCCTTTTACACTAAATACCTGACGATGATGATGATTAC
This sequence comes from Conus betulinus, assembly GCA_016801955.1. Lineage (NCBI taxonomy): Eukaryota > Metazoa > Mollusca > Gastropoda > Neogastropoda > Conidae > Conus > Conus betulinus. Next base: position 1,786 of record JADBJO010030330.1, on the reverse strand, counting down.
TCATTCATTGTATTCTACTTGCACCCTAAGACCATTCATTAATTATTGCTTGCAGACCAAAATTATGAAGCAGATGGAAGTGTACTGTTCTGGTTACACTTCGTTTCCATTGCTTTGCGTGTTGTTTGTACTGCCTTGTTCCTTTTCTTCAGGCCCAGTATTTTTGCTTCTGATACCTACAGACATTTGTATGGTGGTTACAGTTCGCAATGGCATGAAAGAATAATGTTAAGTAAATTCCCAAAAAGTTAAAAAAAAAAAGCCACACAGGACAATAAATACTCAAGGGTACTTCTCCACAGCCCAGTTAAACCAGACCCCCTTTCTTTTCCATGCAGACCATACACGGAACCATTTGGCCTTATAGGCAAAGTGTTTTGTTCACCCTGAAAAGCAACAAGAAATCGAACGTAAGCGCGAGTGCGAGCAAAGGCATCAACCCACTGCCTACCGCATCGATGGAGATCGACTGCGACATTTCCTCTTTCTGAATACCAGATGGATGAAGATCGTCCACTGAAGACTTGGTCCATGACTTTCATTTTCACTTTTCGCATATCCCTGAATGCAATCACGACAAAAGTCGCTCCGTACGGCCATTTTTTGACGCCAATTTGTTCCTTTTTGCAAGAGTTTGATGGAGCATTTTGGCTGCTGTGATTTTTCTCGCGAAGATTTCCTGGTAAAAGTGGCGGATCAAGTAACTGTGCAACTAGTCATTTCATCTTGTGACAGGAATAGAGCGTTTTGGAGGCCTACACTCTTGAAGAAGATTTGAAGAGAAAAGATTCGGATGCGATTTTGACCTACTTATTTGGCAGATTTAGTATGCTTCACCAAAATCAGTAAGTGGTCAGAGGAAGATGGGGGATGTAAGTTAGCGAGGGATTCCTTCAGTTTCCCATAGAAGACAGAAACCTATGAAAACATTTGCTGTTGCATAGTAACCAGTTCGTTATGTTGTGAAATAATTTTTCACCAGGACTGATACTTGAGAAAGATGAGTGTACAGTGGTAGGCGACTCATTTGCACCTATCGAATCCTTTCTCATCTGTATGTCGCTGTGCTCATATGTGCTCAACTGCACACACACTAGCTGTTATAAATGTTAAACATGAACAGCTTCTGCATCACTAGTGACAGTGTTTCAATATGGGGCTTACAAACATCTACATTATATTATAATGACAGGATATCTATATGTCTACATGCAGCGTTGGGATCATGGGGCACACAGCATCGAACAGGGCAATGTACAGACTTCAACATAAGTTAAGGACCACTTGCAATCTTCTGACAAATGCAACACGCGCGAAACCAAAAATGTTTCATGTGTACAGATATTTAATTGCAACCCTTGTGAATCAATTAAAGCAATTTCATTTGGATTGCGTAATGTTTTTGCAATGATAAAGCAGTGTTTTTGGGTCTCCCCCTCTTCCTCCTTCCTTCAGGCGTCCAATGGAGGGCGACACGAGTGATGTTGTCTGGCTCTTTCCTAAGTATGTGCCCTATCCACCTCCATCGCTTTTTCCTGAGAATTGTTTTCATGCTTTCTTGATGGCATTGGGAGAGTAGTTCTTCATTTGAGATGGTGTTTGGCCAGAAAATTCTTAATATTCTTCTAAGGTTCTTTGTGTGGAAGACTGATAGCTTATTTAGGTCACTCTCTGTCATTCTCCAGCATTCTGAGCCATACAGAAGGGTAGAAATAATGCAGCTCTGATATAGTTTGAGCTTGGTTTTGATGCTGTATTGTTGGGACCTCCATACATTGCTTAGCAT
>JADBJO010030329.1:0-12500 GCA_016801955.1 Conus betulinus | reverse complement strand
GACTGCTGCAAAACAACAACAACAACAACAACAACACACAACATCACACACCACCAACTCCAATAGAAAAAAACCGAAAGAAACAACAACAACATCAACATGAAAATAACATGTCAAACTGTGTGCAAATGAACGCTGATCTTCAGACCAAATACCTAACATGACATGGCATGACATGACATGCATGCCTTGTGACACAATGCAAAATATAGATCTGTCGTAGGGCACGACTGCTCCACTGTCTTGTTGCTGGGCTTTTTTTTTTTTTTTTTCTTTTTTTTCTCCTCTTTATCTCTCTCTTTGCTTTTTCTTGGTGGATTGTGGGTTCATCTTCTTCCCGTCACATCATCCTAGGCTATCGTTATTATCAACGAGAGACACCAAACGAAAGGGGAAGAGGGGGCCAACGACGACTCTTTGAGCAACGAGACACAAACCATCCCGCTCAGGAAAATGGGGTGGCCCTGAAAAGGGCCTAGTTAGTTTGGGGGGTCGATTTGGGAGACAAGCAGAGCAGACGCGCGCAGGTTTACTTGCTGCTGGTGTACTTGGTCACCGCCTTGGTGCCCTCACTGACGGCGTGCTTGGCCAGCTCACCTGGCAGCAGCAAGCGCACAGCCGTTTGAATCTCGCGGCTGGTGATGGTAGAGCGCTTGTTGTAGTGGGCCAGTCTGGAAGCTTCGGCAGCGATTCTCTCAAAGATGTCGTTGACGAAGCTGTTCATGATAGACATGGCTTGCTGCTGATACCAGTGTCTGGGTGCACTTGCTTCAGCACCTTGTAGATGTAGATGGCATAGCTTTCCTTCCTTTTCCTCTTGCGCTTCTTGTCCCCGGTGCGGACGGCCTTGGCCTTGCCGGCCTTCTTGGCGCCTTTCGAGCTCACTTTCGGTGGCATGCTTGACTACTACAGTCGTTTGCTCTGTCGAGAAATGCCGCCGCCGAGTTGAGTTGAGTTAAGGGTGAGATTTACGTCCTATCGGCCTGAGGCCCTTAAGGACAAGGTTTCTTCAGACTTTAGTCTGTGTAGACTTGGCGCTGCTGTCCTCCGTGGTGGTCTGCTGTCACTGGTCGTCTGCTCCTTACGGCAGTTATTCCTCCCCTCCTTTCCTCAGTTCCCTTTCCAGGGACCATTTCATATGGATCCACATGATCCAATTTTGGCCAGTTCGGGTGAAACACCTTACTGGTCGCCCCCCCAGCTGTGAAGCCAGAGGACAGGGATGTGAGTCTCAGAGGTTCAACCCAAAGTGCAACTTTGGGGATCCTCATCGTCTCTTTTGACACTCTTTACCGTCCACACCTCTTCCCTTCACAGTGGTTTAAAAACCAACTGTCTGTACCGGAGGATAGGAGGGAGTCACACAGGAACTTCATGGGTTGCATCCCTAGGGTGGGATGGGATGTGGCTGGAGGAAGTCCTGAACTCTCTTCGGTCATGGGTGGCCCTGAACACCCATAGTGGCGCCAGGGTAGCCGCTAGGGTTGGGCCCACTGAAGGCATGTTGGAGTGATACATACTGCCACATGCACATTTGGTGCCCATGAGAAAACCCCCGGCACCCTGTGCGTAGCCTCCTCATTAGTTGGAGGTGTTTTCTGGGGGAGTTGCCTGGTCTAGTTTCCCCTTTCTGCATATAGGGAGGTATAGCCATCCCCCTTGTCTCACATCGGTCTTTGAGTGTTTTCTCTCGTTCTCTGTAAACAGCTGCTCGAGCATGGTTTATGACTTCGGTCATTGATAGTCCGAGGTTGGTGGGTGTGCCTTTCTCTATAGCTGCCCACACCTGCTTGGTCGGCCATTTCATTGCCCCGTATGCCTGTGTGGGAAGGAAGCCACATGAGTGTCAGTTCTGTACCCTTGCATATGATTTGATGGGGCAAAGAAAAGGATTTCAGTTTGATTTCTTTCTGTTTTTTCCTCCTTCCTCCATCTGCTAGTGCCTGCAATGAGGACTTAGAAATCAGATAGGATGGCGACTGCTCTTGGTGGCTGGGGCATGTCATTCCCCTGTGGGTGCATGCCATAAGGATGGCATGCAATTCAGCAGTGAAGATACTTTACCCCGGAAACCCCGCCGACCCCAGGCTGGGGGATCGGATAGTGGCTGCCGTTCGCTCGAGCGGCACACGCCTCACGCGCGTGAACGCCGTTGGTTTCCTGTCGCACAAGGCAGTTGGCCATCGTCACGCGAGGCTCTGAACACATGCGCGTCCATCGCACGGCCCACACTGCTGCCCAACAAAGGCGCCCTCCACATTTTGCTTTGCTACGTAGACCACACGTTCTGTGGCACCCGTCAGTCTGTCGTCATCATGTCTGGTCGGCTTCAAGGAGGAAAAAGTCAAGGGGAAAGAGCAAGTCCCGTTCTTCCCGAGCCGGACTTCAGTTCCCCAAGAGGGTCGTATCATCGTCTCCTGCGCAAGGGCAACTATGCAACACATACTGCCGAAACGTAGGTACACACAGCACACACACCTGGCCTGACTGGAACGAGTATACTGTCAGATTAAACATGGTTGTACTGACATTAAAAAAAAAAACAAAAAAAAAAAAAAAATAAATTAAAGAGAAACGACACACGATACAAATACCATCTAACGACGAGGACAACATAAAAATCTTAAAGGAAATGAACAGGGAGACGTTTTACATTTATAAGTAAAATGAGAACACACACACACACACACACACACACACACACACACACACACACACATCGATACCAAGTTCTTTCCTCTTGACCAAACTAAAACACAAGAACAATTCAACAACACAGAAAACAAAAATCTTCAACGTTTGGCTCATCTTCAGGACTTGTGACATAAAAAAAAAAAAGACAAATAAATACATATATGCGATAACGTATGAAAACATATACGTAATCGGACGAATATGAACACACACACACACATACATACACACAAACACACGCGACACCACGCGCAGACAAGTGTGTGTGCGCGCGCGCGCGCACACACACACACACACACACACACACACACACACACACACACACACACACACACACACACACACACACACCGATACCAAGTTCCTTCTTCTTGACCAAACTAAAACACAAGAACACCACTACAACAGGCTGTCGCCAGTCACAACAAAAACAATTCAACAACAAACAAAACAAATATCTTCAACGTTTCGCTCATCTTCAGGACTTGTGACATAATACGAAAGACAAATAGATACGTATAGGCGATGACGTATGAAAAATATATACGTAATCGGACGAATATATGACACACACAGACACACACATACATACACACAAAGACGGGAGAGACCGCGCGCGCGCACACACACACACACACACACACACACACACACACACACACACACACACACACACACACACACACACACACACACACACACACACACACACACACACACACACACACACACACACACACACACACACACACACAACACACACAAGCAAGCGCGCGCGCACACCTTTAAAGACGTATTTATCCGTTTAGGTATATGTTTTGATATGCTATTGCTTATATGTTTCATTGAAGATTTTTGTTGTGTTTCTTCTTTGTTTGTTTGTTTGTTTTCGTTTTCCTACTCAATCGTACCAAAGCACGACAGAGAAGATAAATGATTGGCCGTAGATCAGTACACCAGAACTAAATTTCCTTTAGATCAAAGTGAAACAACAACAACAACAAACAGCACAACGGGCTGGCGCCAGTCAAGAAATCTTGATCGAACAGTTCCATGCAAACATGTCCTCTCTCACATATCGACGTTGATTATCTGTGCGTGTTTGGGATAGGGTGAGGGGGGGAGGGGGTGGATGGGGGGGTGGATGGCAGAGGAGGGGGGGGGGAGGAGAAACGAAGGGGGGGGGGGGGGGGGGGGGGGTAACAGACACCAGTTTTGTTAACAGAGGGATCAGAACAACACAGAACGTCAAGTGATCAGTGTATGCATTATGTTAGAGGAGAGAAGGTTGAGGGCCGAGATAGAGGGGGGGGGGGGGGGGGGGGGGGTAGCAAACAACATTAACACAAAAAATAACATGTCAAACTGTGTGCAAATGAACGCTGATTCTCATACTAAATACGTGACATGAATGACATGACATGACATGTCCTGTGACAATGCTACTTATAGATCTGTTGTACAGTGTCACACGATACGACTGCTCCACTTTCTTAATTGCTTTGCTTTTTTTTTTTTTTTTTTTTTGACAGATGGAGTGGTGGGGTGGGGGGGTAGGGTGGATGATATTATACCTACCCTACATACTAACATTGATCTAAGAGAGAGAGAGAGAGAGAGAGAGAGAGAGAGAGAGAGAGAGAGAGAGAGAGAGAGAGAGAGAGAGAGAGAGAGAGAGAAAATAAGGGAGACGATCACGGATTTTTGTGTGTTTCCTCGCATGCGTGCGTTATCTCGCAGTTGTTGCCCCACCAATGTATGTGTGTGTGTGTGTGTGTGTGTGTGTGTGTGTGTGTGTGTGTGTGTGTGTGTGTGTGTGTGTGTGTGTGTACGCGCGCGCCGGGTTCGCGCGCGCGCGGGCGCGCGGGCACGCGAGCGCCCGCTTGTGCGTATGCGTGTATGCTTCCAGATCAGTTTGTTGTTGTGTGTTGTTGTTGTTGCTGTTGCTTTAAATCAGTTTACCCTGTTCCGTGTCGACACCTTTTCATCCCGTGTCTGTCCTGTGTTGATAATTTTCATCCTCTGAGGTTGTCCCATCGAAGACAACTGTGTAGCCTGGTGTCGTTCTCGTGTGTATCAAAACTTTTCAGCCCATGTATTTAGTGTTTTGTGGCAGTGCCAACAAGTCGGTTAACACTGCTGTGTCTGTTTACCACTTCACAAGCCCACCAATGTGTGTGTGTGTGTGTGTGTGTGTGTGTGTGTGTGTGTGTGTGTGTGTGTGTGTGTGTGTGTGTGTGTGTGTGTGTGTGTGTGTGTGAATATTCTTGAACGACGTCGTTTGATTCACACAGCAGCACACTTACATCATCCGTTTGATGGAACACTTCCTCCTTCCGAAATACTTTTGTCTATAGCTTGCTCCAGACTTGTGTCGATGTCCGACAGGTGGATTTCTGGGCCACTGCTGTTGCACTCCGACGGATCGGGGTGCGAGCACCGAAGTGTATCCTGAATGGGCGTGGATGTGTATGTGCGTGCGCGTATGTGTGCGTGTATGCGTGTGTTTTATGAGAGTGAATGCATGTGTGTACGAGTGCTCGAGTATGAGTTTGTGTGTGTGTGTGTGTGTGTGTGTGTGTGTGTGTGTGTGTGTGTGTGTGTGTGTGTGTGTGTGTGTGTGTGTGTGTGTGCGTGCGTGCTAACGCACGCGCACACGTTCGTGTGCGTGTGTGCACACCAACATCTGTTAACATCACGAAACTGTGAAGAGCTCCCACTTCAGTTTGTTGTTGTTGCTGTTGTTGTTTTAAATCAGTTTACCCTGTCCCGTGTCGACACACCTTTTCATCCCGTGTCTGTCCTGTGTTGATACTGTTCAACCTGAGTCTGTCCCATGTTGAAGACTAATGTGTAGCCTGGTGTCAGTCTCGTGTGTACCCAGACCGTTCAGCCAATGTGTTCAGTGTCTACTGTCAGTGCCAACAAGTCGGTGGTTTACCCTGCTGTGTCTGTGTACCACTTTTCACAAGCCCACCAATGTGTGTGTGTGTGTGTGTGTGTGTGTGTGTGTGTGTGTGTGTGTGTGTGTGTGTGTGTGTGTGTGTGTGTGTGTGTGTGCGCGCGCGTGCGTGCGTGTGTGCGTACGTACGTACGTATGTATGTACGTGCGCGCGTACGCGCGCGTGCGCTCGCGCAGATGTGTATACCACAATGTCAACATCAGGAAACTATGAACAGCTCCCAGATCAGTTTGTTGTTTTGTTGTAGTTGTTGTTGATGTTGTTTTGAAATCAGTTTACCCTGTCCCGTGTCGATACGTTTTCATCCCGTGTCTGGCCAGTGTTGATACTGTTTAGCCTGAGTCTGTGTAGCCTGGTGTCGGTCTCTCGTGTGTACCAACCTTTTTCAGCCATGTGTTCAGTGTCTTGTGTCAGTTATTTCCCTTTTTCTTCCGATCGCGCTCGTTTCGACCGCTCTTTCGCCGGCTCTCTCTGTCTGTCTCTCCGTCTCTTGGGATTGTGCAGAGTTGTAGGTTTTTATTTGTTTAAAAAAAAAAAAAAATAAAAGATAGCCCACCCCAACCGCCGGTCGATCTGCTGCTGTGCTCTGTTCTGAAGCTAGCCTGTCTGCTTATGTACATCTGCCGTCCAGCCTGCCGCTGGATCAAGGCTCGCATCGAGTTTATTGTTCTGTTTCCCGCGTCATGCATACCATCACCACATTAGTCTGTCTGTGTGTTCAACTGAAACAACGTAGTTTCTGCATGCAGTCTCGGACCTTCCCTCATCTGGCAGCTTATCCGCTGTGTTTTTCTTTATAAACTTACGTAGAGGGAAATTTGCGAGAGCTTTGCGGTGGTGCAATGGTTAGTGTTTCCGCCTGTCACGCGGGCGACCTGAGGTTCATATCCTATCCCGGTAAAGGTTTTTTTTTTTCTTTTTTTTTTTTTTTCTTTTTTCTTTTGTTACACACACACAAAATGCTCTTTCGCCGTGTGTGTGTGTGTGTGTGTGTGTGTGTGTGTGTGTGTGTGTGTGTGTGTTTCTCTCTCTCTCTCTCTCTCATTAGAGAGAGGAGAATTTTTTTTTTTTTTTTTTATTTGGTGCTTAAAAAAAAAAAAAAGAAGAAGTAAAAAGGAAAAAAAAAAAAAAAAAAAAAAAAGTTTTTTCATCTGTACAGCCAGACAAGAGAAAGTCAGCGAGGAGCGCCCAGGTTGGCCTTGCACTGAACAAGCAGGGTCGAGGCCACGGCTGCCGCCAGTGCTTCCCCTCCATTGGACGGGCCACGGCTGCGTTTTGATTGGAGAAGCGCAGCGAGTGAAAAATTTTCGTTGATGGTCGGTAGCGCGTAATATAAGCGGCGGTCAAGGTCGGGAGGTTCGCCACTCACTCGCGGCAGTCTGTTCACTCGCAGGGCGATGAAAGCGAGAGCGATGCACGCAGTGTGTGTGTGACGCTGCTGAAATGTAATCAAAACTGAGAGGACTACGGAAACCCGTGCTTCAAAGGAGACTAGACAACAGAGCTACAGCACCACCATCAAAGGAGGAGGACTGTGCTGTAGAAGGGGACACCATCACCATAGACCTCGGAGGAGCAGCAACACAAAAACCAGAGGAGACCAAGGACCAGCACCACCAGAGGAGGCTGGGCCCCAGAGGAGCTGCACCAAAGAGGGGCAGATAAGTACACAACACACTGGGAAATCTTTCCCACCCTTCTTCTTCTCTCTCTCTCCTCTCCCTCTCCCTCTCTCTCTCTCTCTCTCTCTCTCTCTCTCTCTCTCTCTCTCTCTCTCTTTTTTTTTTTTTTTTTTTTTTTTTTTTTTTTTTTTTTTTTTTTAATTAAATTTAAGCTGCGAGTGAAACTACCCTACGCGGAAAGCACAGATTTGGCTGTGTAACGAACGCGGTTCCGAAATTGTGGAAGAATTGCAACAAAAAAAGGATTCACTTTTTCTCGGAGAAAGCAGGACTGCCCTGTACTGGGCTACTCTGCATAAAAAATGGACGTGCTCCCGGACTCTTTAGAAAGCCTGGAAAGAAAAAGGACGCTCAGTGATGCATCCTCTAGCTCCCTAGTGACAATATTCTGACGACGACGAAGTAAAGGCCGACAGTGGTCCTAAACGGACCAGAAGAGACTGTCCTACCCCAAATGAAGAGGACAATAACATGCAAGAGGGAGAATCGGCTCCCCATAAGGAAGACAATGACGCAAATGGGGAAGAATCGCCTTCCCATGATGAAGACAATGACATACATAGGGAAGAACCACCTCCCGATGTCCAAGATAGTCAGCCTGAAACGGATGGCTATACCCTGGTAAAGAGAAAAAAGAGGAAAAAATGCGCTCCCTCAAAAGGCAGTACACAATTCAGGGGCACCCCAACTAAATCCAATCCACCACGAACGCCCTGTCGTGGTGGAGGAGGATTTGAAAAAGGGGAAACCCCTCCGAAAAATAGTTTTCCACATGGGGAACACTTGAAAAAACTGGTGGGACCTGTCGGCACCATCAGGAAAAGCAAACATGGAGACAAATGGGTTGTGGGCTGCATCAGCGACCTACAACAAAGAAAATAAGTCAAATCAAAGAAATAGAGGGAATAGCAGTACACTGCTCCATCCCCACCCCTACAGTAGATGGAGTGGTGAAGGGAATCCCCCTCAATATCAGCAAAGAAGCTTTCCTACGAGCCATAGGAGGTGCAGTGGACGCACATGGCGAGGCCGTCCAGTGCAAAGTCCGGGCGGCCACGCGAATGAAGCGATATGACGGGACGGAACTGAATAAATTCCACGTCAAATTCGAACTGCGACAACTACCGGCCCTAATTATTCTGGGGAAACAAGAGTACCCAGTAGTCCCCTTCCTTAGGAGACCCATCCAGTGCTATGCATGCCACAGATTTGGACATGTGCATAAGCACTGCACCCGGGAAAAACTTGCCCAACCTGTGGGCAAAAAGGACACAATGGTGCGTCCTGCACAGCTGTTACACTCCGCTGCGTAAACTGCAAAGGAGAACACTCGGCCAAAAGTGTCAAATGTCCCTCGAAAGAACAGTGGCTAAGGGCCAACAGGATCCGGGCTGAAGCATACGTGCCGATGGCACATGCCCACCGGGCAGCAAAGCTCGAGATGGCCCGAGACTGACCCCCCCCCAAACATGAACAGCCTGTAATTTCTCTAAGACCAGGCTGGAGGAAAGAAGGGATCAGCTATGCTGCAGCCACCGCAAAGGGTTCCAACATAGCTGCAGCCATTGCAAAGGGTTCCAACACCCATAAAACCCTAGCAAAAGCAACCAACGTGAAGCTCAATGACAATCATGTACCACAAGCTGCCAAAGGACAGGCATCCTGCAACGAGAATGAAAATACCAACCAAATGACACAGGAGAAAAAATCCAAAGGTGCGACACTGAAAGAGTAAAGGTTCTGGAAGAAGAGAACCGAAAAACTCCGCCAGGAGAATGCCGGATTTAGAAGGAGACTGGAGGCACTGGAACAAAAGATGGAGACGAGGCCAGCAGGCGTCGCTGACCTGATGGAGCTGCTGGTAAAGGTAGTGGCCCTGTTCAGTGGAGACCAAGTGCAGGCTGTGCGGGGCCTTCTGACCACCTGACATCGCCCAACCATGGCAGTCCCTCCCAACAGTAAAAAAGACACGAGAGGCCTGAAGCAAAAAACTCCCATCCTGCAATGGAATTGCAGGTCCATCAGTGGGAAGGTCCCCTTCCTCACTGACTACCTGCGAAACCAACCCAGCGTGGACGTGCTGATGCTACAGTCTCTCAACGTCAAACGTAATGCCCTCCCATTCCTAGAGGGATTCTACTATCCCCCTGTTGCACGACAGGAAGGAGAGCGAATTATGGTTGCCACATATGTCAGCAAGAAACTGACATACACCGACCTCGATGTATCCACAGGCCAAGTTAAAAGTCGACTCTCAACCTGTGCCATCAGCATCCCCACGAAGGGAAACAGAAAAAAAACAACCTGGTCAACGTCTACTACCCTGGTGGAAGCAGCACTGAGGAAGATGTAGCCTGGCTCAAAAGCCTAGACACAAACTCCTGCAGCTGGGTTGTGGCTGGCGACTTCAATGTCAGCCACAGACTATGGGATGCTGGACAGACCCAGAATACTGGAGCCCATCTAGCAAACATAGTCACTGACTCGAACCTGACACTATTAAACGATGGCAGAATTACCCGAATTGGACATAAAAGACAAAGGAGTTCCGCCATCGACCTTTCAATGACTTCTTCTGACCTCTACTTAGATGCAAAGTGGGACCTGGGCCATGATCATCTGCAATCGGACCACCTACCATTACACATTGCGCTTGGAAGTGTGGACCCAATGCCAGCAGACATGGATATGAGCCCAAAGTTTCAACTCGACAAGGCCAACTGGGAACTATTCGCAACCCGCCTAGACACTGAATGCGAAACGACAAACCCTGTAAGCCCAGATATTGACACATATTATGACAACATCAGAGGCATGATCCTTAGAGCAGCCGACACTGCTGCTATTCCCCTGAAAGCACCAAAACCAGGAGGAAAGCACAAATTCACATGCGACTGGTGGAATGAAGAGTGTGACAAGGCCACCGCGGGCAAAAGACACGCCCTACGTAAATTCCAAGCAGTCAACTCAGAAGAAAACAGAGAAGCCCTTGAAAAAGCAACCCACCACTGCCAGGAAGTCACAGACAATGTCCGCCGAGAACACTGGGAACGCTTCTGCAGAGAAGAAATAAAAGAACCGACAGATAGCTCAAAACTATGGAGGAAAATCAGGAAATTTAGAAGACGCACGCGCCGACCTGAAAGACCCCTTCTAGTCAATGGCCAGCAAACCCAAAATGTCCAGGAAAAGGCAGATGTTCTTGCTGAAACCTTCGCCAAAGTGAGTCAGAAAGAAAGATCACCTCCCAGTGGAGATGATCAATGCCAGACACCAGGCTGAAGCTAACTTCACAAAACCTGTTATGGAAGACAACTCAGCCCCCTACAATGGAGACCTGACCATAGGCGAACTGAAGATGGCAATTAGTAGCCTAGGGTCAGCCAGCAAGGCTTCTGGCTCTGACCCTATATCCTACCACATGATTTGCCGACTCACAGAATCCATGACTAAGGTACTCCACATGTTCTACCAAACATGTTGGGTATCTGGCACGATTCCAAAAGCCTGGAAGGAAGCCCTGGTGGTAGCCATCCCCAAAGATGGCAAACCACCAGAACTCCCCACAAGCTACCGGCCGATAGCTCTAACTCCACACCTTGGTAAAGTGTATGAAAAACTGATCAAACACAGACTTGAGTTCCACCTAAAAAAACATGGCTTGCTACCTGTATGCCAGGCTGGATTCCGCAAAGGTAGGAACTGCATGGAACACGTCGTGCAACTCCTCGAAAATGTGTCAAGAAGAACATAAGACAACGCTACCCAAAGGTAACAGTTGCCGCCTTCTTCGACATCAAGAAAGCCTTTGACACGGTGTGGGCACGCAAAACTACTAAACAAAATGCACCTACTGGGCATCACAGGCCGCCTATACAAATTTGTGGAAGCATTCTTGCACTCCAGACAAATGGCAGTCAAGGTAGGATCAGCCAAATCGGAAACCCACACCCTGACATGGGAGTACCACAAGGGAGTGTCATCGCTCCCATCCTCTTCAACATCATGCTTCACGACATCACAGGGGAAATAGACCAAAACATCAAACGTGAAGTGAAGGTATCACTCTTCGCTGACGATCTGGCGATATGGGTCGATCACATACCACGTCAACAAAAAAAAAAGTCTATGAGCAACCTCCAAATCGCTATAGACACTATCCACACGTATATGCGAAAAAAAACGGATTTGAACTCTCTGCAGAAAAGACGGTCCTCATGGTTTTTTGCCAAAAACAAAGGACCGAGAAGGGTACTCGATACAAATTGGTGGGCACAAAATAAAACCAAGTAAAGAAGTCAAATTTCTGGGTGTTACTATCACCCAGGACTTGACCTGGGGTGCTCACATCCAAAAACTGGTAAACAAGGCCATGCGTGCAGTTGGAACAATCAAAACCCTTTCAAGAGAGAGCTGGACAACTCCAAAAAGCCTTATACACCTGACAGGAGCTCTGGTCCGCCCCAGACTGACCTATGGACACGAAGTCTTTTTCACCACCTCTGAAAGTCAGTGGGTAAAGCTACAGCGCATCGAGCTAGCAGCCCTCAAGCAAGCCATGGGACTCCCCCAAAGTGCTGTCAACGACTTGGTCTACCAAGAAGCAGGTTGGTTACCCCTAAGAGACGAATGCCGCCGCCGGTGTGTGCCAACTTCGAAATTCGCGCCTCGATGGTACCAAACACAGTCAAAGCAGTACTCAATGCGGACGCTACTCCCGGTGACATGGCAAAGGAGCGCCATCTAGCCAGGAAAAAAACCCAGGTGTACCAAAAGACCAGGCCACTAAACTCGCAGACAGCCAACATCTGGGAAAAAAAGCCAAGTAAGACCAAACCAGGCAGTCCCCTCACCACCTATGCCCTACCCTCCTTGGGAGATGGAGAGACCACAGATCTTAACATCCTACGGAAAAGGTGCCACAAAACAAACAGACCCACTGCGTCTTGCCAGCATAGCAAAGACCCAACTGTATGAACGCTTCAGCCACTACCTCCATATCTACACAGACGGTTCTGTCCTAGAAAATGGAGAGGCAGGATGCGCCTTTGTGATCCCAAACCTGGGGATCTCAAAGCAATATCACCTAAACAAGGGGGTAAGTATCTTCACTGCTGAATTGCATGCCATCCTTATGGCATGCACAACAGTGAATGACATG
>JADBJO010030328.1:0-15000 GCA_016801955.1 Conus betulinus | reverse complement strand
GTATTCCGCCCCAATCTTTCCATCCCATACTATACCATTCCATCCCACACTATACCATTCCATCCCACACTATACCATTCCGTCCCACACTATACCATTCCATCCCATACTATACCATTCCATCCCACGCTACACCGTACCATCCCATACTATACCATTTCCATCCCATACTATACCATTCCATCCCACACACTATACCATTCCATCCCACACTATACCATTACTATACCATTTCCTCCCAAAACTATACCATTCCATCCCACGCTATACCATTCCATCCCATGCTATACCATTCCCATCCCACACTATACCATTCCATCCCACACTATACCATTCCGTCCCACACTATACCATTCCGTCCCACATTATACCATTCCATCCCATACTATACCATTCCATCCTATACTATACCATTCCATCCCACACTATACCATTCCATCCCATACTATACCATTCCATCCCATACTATACCATTCCATCCCACGCTATACCGTTCCATCCCACGCTATACCGTTCCATCCCACACTATACCATTCCAACCCCACACACTATACCATTCCATCCCATACTATACCATTCCATCACACACGACTATACCATTACTATACTATTCCATCCCACACTATATCATTCCATCCCACGCAATACCATTCCATCCCATGCTATACCATTCCATCCCACACTATACCATTCCATCCCACACTGTACCATTCCATCCCATACTATACCATTCCATCCCATACTATACCATTCCATCCCACGCTATACCATTCCATCCCACACTATACGATTCCATCCCACGCTATACCATTCCAACCCACGCTATACCATTCCATCCCACACTATACCATTCCATCCCACACTATACCATTCCATCCCACGCTATACTATTCCATCCCACACTATACCATTCCATCCCACACTATACCATTTCCATCCCACGCTATATCATTCCATCCCACACTATACTATTCCATCCCACACTATACCATTCCATCCCACGCTATACCATTCCATCCCATACTATACCATACCATCCCACGCTATACCATTCCATCCCATACTATACCATTCCATCCCACATTATACCATTCCATCCCACACTATACCATTCCATCCCACATTATACCATTCCATCCCACACTATACCATTCCATCCCACACTGTACCATTCCATCCCACACTATACTATTCCATCCCACACTATACCATTCCATCCCACGCTATACCCATTCCATCCCACACTATACCATTCCATCCCACATTATACCATTCCATCCCCACATTATACCATTCCATCCCACACTATACTATTCCATCCCACACTATACCATTCCATCCCACACTATACCATTCCATCCCACATTATACCATTCCATCCCACACATACCATGATACCATTCCATCCCACATTATACCATTCCATCCCACATTATACCATTCCATCCCACGCTATACTATTCCATCCCACACTATACCATTCCATCCCACGCTATACCATTCCATCCCATGCTATACCATTCCATCCCACATTATACCATTCCATCCCACATTATATACCATTCCATCCCACACTATACCATTCCATCCCACATTATACCATTCCATCCCACACTATACCATTCCATCCCACATTATACCATTCCCATCCCACACTATACCATTCCATCCCACACTATACCATCCATCCCACATTATACCATTCCATCCACACTTACCATTCCATCCCACACTATACCATTCCATCCCACACTGTACCATTCCATCCCATCCATCCCACACTATACCATTCCATCCCACACTATACCATTCCATCCCACACTATACCATTCCATCCCACACTATACCATTCATCCCCCACACTATACCATTCCATCCACACACCATTCATCCCACCAGGCCATTCCATCCCACATTATACCATTCCATCCCACACTATACCATTCCATCCCACATTATACCATTCCATCCCACAGGATACCATTCCATCCCACACTATACTATTCCATCCCACACTATACCATTCCATCCCACACTATACCATTCCATCCCACATTATACCATTCCATCCCACACTATACCATTCCATCCCACATATACCATTCCATCCCACACTATACCATTCCATCCCACATTATACCATTCCATCCCACACTATACCATTCCATCCCACACTGTACCATTCCATCCATCCCACCCACTATACCATTCCATCCCCCACACTATACCATTCCATCCCACGCTATACCATTCCATCCCATACTATACCATTCCATCCCACATTATACCATTCCATCCCACATTATACCATTCCATCCCACACACTATACCATTCCATCCCACACTATACCATTCCATCCCACACTATACCATTCCATCCCACATTATACCATTCCATCCTACACTGTACCATTCCATCCCACATTATACCATTCCATCCCACATTATACCATTCCATCCCACGCTATACTATTCCATCCCACGCTATACCATTCCATCCCACGCTATACCATTCCATCCCATGCTATACCATTCCATCCCACATTATACCATTCCATCCCACATTATACCATTCCATCCCACACTATACCATTCCATCCCACATTATACCATTCCATCCCACACTATACCATTCCATCCCACATTATACCATTCCATCCCACACTATACCATTCCATCCCACACTGTACCATTCCATCCCACATTATACCATTCCATCCCACACTGTACCATTCCATCCCACATTATACCATTCCATCCCACACTGTACCATTCCATCCCACATTATACCATTCCATCCCACACTGTACCATTCCATCCCACATTATACCATTCCATCCCACACTATACCATTCCATCCCACATTATACCATTCCATCCCACACTATACCATTCCATCCCACATTATACCATTCCATCCCACACTATACCATTCCATCCCACATTATACCATTCCATCCCACACTGTACCATTCCATCCATCCCACACTACTACTATTCCATCCCACACTATACCATTCCATCCCACGCTATACCATTCCATCCACATTATACCATTCCATCCCACACTGTACCATTCCATCCCACACTATACCATTCCATCCCACACTATACCATTCATCCCACATTATACCATTCCATCCCACACTACCATCCGATCCCATCCACCTCCATCAATAAAATACCACACTATACCATTCCACGCTGTTTCATACGATATTTTTTTCATAACACACCGTCCCATACCATACCATACCATACCATACCATACCATACCATACCATACCATGCCATGCCATGCCATGCCATGCCATGCCATCCATGCCATGCCATGCCACGCCATACCATACCATACCACACCATATCATACCATACCACCATACCATACCATACCATACCACACCATACCATACCATACCATACCATACCATACCACACCGCACCATACCATACCATACCACCACACCATACCATGCCATACCATACCACACACACCACACCATACCATACCATACCATACCATACCATACCATACCATACCATACCACACCGCACATACATACCATACCATACCACACCATACCATGCCATACCATACCACACCACACCATACCATACATACCATACCATGCCACACCATCCCATAACCACTCCATCCCAAGTCACACCATATCATCCCATTCCATCCCGTCCCATACCATACCATACTGCATCATACCTTCAAACTATGCTAGACCATACTACACTATGCCATACTCTGCATAGACGTTTGATAAGTGCGAGGAGAAGGAACAGTGCTGATATGCAACCTGATATTGTTATTTGTCTTGTCTCCGACTGGCTGTTCTACCCATTCCCCCACCCCCCCTTCCCCCTCATCCCCCCCTCATCACCCCTTCGTTCATCTCCCCCTCCCCCCCTCACTCCCCCCCACTCCTCCCCCCCCCCCTTCCCCCGCCCCCCTTCCCCTCCGCAATTTTCTCTGTCCTGCCAAACACTGTTCCTCTCATACCTTCCGTCCCCCTGCCCCAAACGCTGTTGGTAGAGCCTAGCTCCAGCTCACACCCTCAGAAAAGGACGCGTAGGCCCCATCACAACAATATGTTATGGCCAGGTATCGAACTCTTGCTCTTAAACACTTCAGCCGACATAATGACGCAAAGTGAAATGGATGGTGAGAACTGGTTGTAGATGTTTTACATGATCGATCAAGACAGATGGAAGGAAGGTCGACTCTTGTACTACATTTAAAGTCTTTGCCCTTCAACTCAAACTATTCATAGAGCACTCTCTCAAATCGCATTTTTCAATCACACCCCACCTCTGAAATTCTGCTTTTTTCACCCTTATCAGATCGAAAGTTCCAGAAGAACTGTTTCGTGATGCCCTTCAACAAACTAGAAATATTGAAAATCATGACGTGTGGTATAGCCAGTCAAAATACTGTTAACTTTCGAGAAAGTTCGAGAGCAACAACGTAAAAAAAAAATAAAAAAAAAAAAAAAATCGAGAACGCGTAAAACATTCCACACTTTCTTGTAGTTCTGCTGGGACTTCAAAGAGACTTCCGAAATTATGACGTCATTGGCGAATACGTCATCTGATGAACTAATGTCACATGAGACTAATCACATCCAAAGCAAAAGTCTATTTACAACAGATCTGCAGAGCTCTAGATTCACTGGGGAGCTAATAGACCAGAGCTAGAATACATGTTGAGTCCACAGCAGACCTCTGAACAGACATTGACTGCCCTCATAATGTCTCTGTCATTTATGAGGTAGTAGAACTAGCTGCAAAGTGAGACGACTGCAGGCGGAAATCTAAACAAATCTTAAATAAATGTAAACGAACCGCCAAAAGAAACGTGGACAAACGAGTCACAAGACAAAACACGACGCGTTTCGACCTCTTAGGTCTTCTTCAGGCAAGACACAAACAAATAGGACAATGAAAATAAACGAGTTCGTCACTTAGCTTGATCTCTTCAGCGCAAGGATTCAACGCCTGCCTTGCGCTGAAGGGATCAAGCTAAGTGTGACAAACTCATGCAGTACTGCATTTCATGGAATCTGCATTTTTTTTTTTTCCTTGCAAAATTCCAACCTTTATTGTGGATTGCATACTGAGACCATGAATTCGAGTACATACGATAGTGCAATCAGACAGAGGTGCCGAAAATTAACGCAGAATGCTCAATTTGGAATGCTGTAAAGATATGGCGTTGGTGTTAGCGTATTAAGCGGCTCACAGCTATCCTCGATCAGAACGAGACCCAAAACGCTCGAGACGACTTCACTTCTCCCAGCGTCGGTCTGTTCAACCTGATATGTGAACCTCAAAGTGTTGTTTGACACTGGTCATGGCGTTTTTGCTTTCCTCTGGGCTGACTTCCAGTCTGTACGTACTTTGTGAGCTCTCTAGTCTGAAGGTTAGTTCCTACAGTTCTCGCTTTGCTGCCTGTTTGTAGGCGAGTGTCACGGACCAGACGTAGGCTGCCCAGAGGCTGCTTTCCATTGGACAGGGAAGCATTCAAGTCCAAAAGCCTTTTCTGGTTTAGGTTCTTTGGGCTCCCATCTCTTTCCAGGTTCCACGGATTTCAGCAAAAGATACAGTAAACAAGAGAGAGAGAGAGAGAGAGAGAGAGAGAGAGAGGGGGGGGGGGGGGGGTTTCAGCAGCAACAAAAATCGACGTAGAGGGGATAACCAGTAGCGATGGAATGCCTAGGGTGCCGGTTGTTCTTTTGGCACGGTAGCCGCCGACAACTGACGTCGGACAAAGCCCACTGCTGACGTCACGAAATCTTGTGTAAACGTTCTCTGAGAACGCGGGCAGTCGCCCTTTTGTCTGTCTGAACTGGCCAAATGATGTCACACTCTGACGTCGAGCGTCAGCAAGACGCCCTTTAAGTGAAAGAGAGCGGCGAAAGCTGTACAAATAAATGGTTTGGTCTTGTTCAGTAGTGGTGGTCGGACCGAAATGTAGACGAGACACTCAGGTTTGCCTCTGACTGCATCGTTTTTTGAAAGCAATTTTCAGCCCCCACGCCCACCTCCCCTCCCCCCCTTTCCCCACCTCCCCAGATAAGACCATGGCCAGGAGAGGAGCGGTGGTGTGTGTGTGTGTGTGTGGGGGGGGGGGGGGGGGGGGGGGGGGGGAGAGAAGGGGGGGAGGGAGGGAGGGGGCTGCCTGCTTGCCAGGTCCCACTAGCATTTCAGAGATTTTTATCTTTTCCCCAGTAGAAGCCCTGTGTACTCCAGATAGACGGACATTCAACATATAGGAGAGAAGAGACAGCCTTGGGGTACTCCCACAGTTGTTCGGAAAATATTTCCCGCGCTTGTTTCAGAGCAACGGCGGTTTTTAATTCATCTTTGAAGACAGCTTTTGTGGCTTTGAAGAGCAAGCTTTGTTTATAATTGAATATTTCTTGCAGTCATTGCAACACCTAGCTGCTCTGAAAGTTGCTGGGACGGTGCTGGTACTTATCCTTGGAATTTATTCGTTCATTGTAATTTAGTCCCTTGCGGATTCATTCCAAGAACTGGCCCTCAGCACTTGTGTCTTAAGAGGCTATCTTTTTGTATTTTCTACTTTTCACAAGAAAATGTAACTTGTTTCGCTCTTTCATGATTTTTTTTTTTTTTTTTTTTTTTGCTTCTTAGGTGGCACCTTTGGTTAGTTTTTTGAAAACTCAACAAACATACTATGGTATTGCACTCCAACCTTTTTCTGGGATAGCATTCTTCTTAAAATGAAAAAGGCAGAGGAGTCAAGTTACCACTTTCCGCGGTCACTGAGGAAAACAACCAGGTTTCGAAATACCGGTATCTGACCAGGAGTTACATGTATCTGACCAGGAATGACATCTGACCAGGAATTACATGTATCTGATCAGGAGTTACATGTTAGTGAGTTTTCTCCCTATAGGAGACCGTCTCCCCCTTGGAGACTATAAGCTTGCTGAAGGGCTCATTTTGAGAAGCATTTATTATTCCCCATTCACCCACTCAAGCACATACTGTTAGTTAGGCAGAATTATCTACCACTGCAGATATGAAAAGTTATCTCCCCCCATTTCTTCAATCTAAGACATAAGAGCAAGCTTTGTTTATAATTGTATATATATATATATATATATATATATATATATAAAACTGTACTATACTATTCTATAACGTACCATACCATACTATACTATGCTATACCATGCCATACTGTACCATGCCAAAGTCTACCACACCCTACTCTACCCTACTCTACTCTACCCTCTTTCTTCCCGGCAGACCTTCAACGGCACAGAGGAAAGCCGACGGAAGCTGATGACGTCACGGGAGTCGTCGTGTCGCCAGACCCGCGGCGACGACAACGAGGGGGGCCCGGTCTCCCTGCACATGGCGGGCATCTTCCTGCTGAGGCGGGGGGACGAGATCAGCGTGAGAGCCACCAGCCCCACTCTCCTCAACAGATCCCCGGCGGCCACCTACCTGGGCATGCACATGGTCTAGCCAACCAACAGCAGCTCAGCTCTCGGCATCGAGACTGGCACCAGAATTAATGGTGGTTGATGGTTTGCAGGCAAAGGGGCGAGTCGCTTAAATTGTTTCTGCAACCCAATGTCTTCGCTTCGCTTTCTTGAACAATTCATCTTCTCACTTCCAGGGTCAAGATTGACGCTATTGTCGTCAAAATGTTCCACGGCGATGTCTCTGCTGCAGCTAACTGTTTTCAATGGAACCTGTTCATGACACAGAGAGAGAGAGAGAGAGAGAGAGAGAGAGAGAGAGAGAGAGAGAGAGAGAGAGAGAGAGAGAGACAGACAGACAGACAGACAGACAGACAGAGACAGACAGAGACAGGGAGAGGGAGGGAGGGAGAGAGAGATTCCAGATTCCAGATGGTTTAATGATCAGAAGTCATTAAACTCTTAACCTTTCCCTTAAAGACAGATATCATACAATCGAAATACATTTTGCATGGACTCTGAAACTAACGCAGATTCTTCTGTCTAAGAATTAACGCACACACAAGGTATGATTATAACTGAACTCACGAGAAATACACTCAGCTCTTCCTCCGCCCGTCCCCCCCCACCCCCCCCCCCCCCCCCCCCCCCGTCCCCTCCCCCCCCCCCCCCCCCCCCCCCCCCCCCCCCCCTCCACACACACACACACTGTTTACCACCCCATCGCATAGGGGAAGGGGAGGTAGGGAAGGGTGGAGGGTGTGCGTAGTGCACGTGGTTAGTTCTGAGGATGTAAGGTCAGAGAGAGAGAGAGAGACAGAGAGAGAGTCATGGAGAAAGACAGACAGAGAGATAAAGAGATACAGACAGAATCAGAAACAGAAACGGAGCGAGAGTCTTAGAGAGAGAGAGAGAGAGAGAGGGGACAGAGAGCGCGAGAGAGATACAGAGAGAAAGACAGGGAAAGACAGACAGAAACAGAAAGAGACAGAGAGAGATGCAGGGAGAGATACAGAGACAGAGAGTCATAGAGAGAGACAGAGACAGACAGAGAGATAAAGAGAGAGACAGAGACTTAGAGAGAAAGGGACAGAGAGACAGACAGACAGAGTTTTGTGATCGTTGTAGCTGTTGTTATTGCAGTTGTTCATTATCACCAAAGTCCTACAGACCAAGGGAATAACCATCGTATTCACCAGTACCTAAAGCTGAAATTTCACATGAACACACGTCTCCATCGTTTCTTCCCTTCCATCCTGTCCCCTTCCCTCTCCCTGCCCCTCCCTTTTACCCCTTCCCCTCTTCTCCTCCCCTTCCCCCTACACACACACACACACACACACACACACACACACACACACACACACACACACAGACGTATTTGACCATCACAAAATTAACCGGTGCGATGATGATGATGAGATGAAGATGAAGATGATGATGATGATGATGATGATGATGAATGAATGATGATGATGATGATGATGATGATGATGATGATGAACCCGTGCGTTGATGATCTTTCTTCCTCACGCACGTGGCTTCAGCTACACATCTCACTAGTTCCTTTGTAAGACATTCATGATGATTAGATAACACTATAGCAACACTGTAGCTATTTGGGTAGTATGGTAAAAAAATTAACACACTGCATTAAAAGCATTCTTTCAGTTTAATCACTATAAGCAGTTGAATAAAACACGATGTGTTCTTTGTTTTCACATTCACTTGCACAGAATGGGCAGATGATGCCTTTGAGCATTTGTGACTCAAAAGCCATTGCTTAGGAATTTTGAAACCACTACACCACAACAAGATGGGTGTACCAGCCTAATATAATATATACAAACCAGCACTGGTGGGTTGAAAAGGGTGCTCGTCAAAAAGAGCGCTGACTGGTTCCACAGACTGCTTTCAAACACAACAAGATGGGTTGTACCAGCCTAATAATATACAAACCAGCACTGGCGGGTTGAAAAGGGTACTCGCCAAAAGAGCGCTGACTGGTTCTACGGACTGCTTTCAAACACAAGATGGGTGTACCAGCCTAGTGTACCTTTTGTTGTTATTGCTGTGTTGTTGATGTTGTTAATCTGTTTGTGAATCCTTGGAATCCACGTTTTATAATTCGCGATTCTTAGGCAACAAAGTGCAATAAAGAGTGTGACACCACTTTCTTGAGAGTATGTGTCATGTACCAACTTTTGAGGCAGCTAGATGCAAAGGAAGAGTTGAAACATTAAGCAGTACTGATTTGTGAATAAGGTAATATCGTATATATTTATGCGCTCCAGATCATAACCTCCTGATGCATAAACTATCCATCTGTAACTAGTTCGTAACAAAATTGTCTGCCCATTCTTTCACCGTTTGCATGAAAACGACAAAAAAAAAAAAAAAAAAAAAAAAAAAAAATGTTACTTATGAAGACAGGGAACGTAGTCACAGAGAAAAATTTCGGTTTGACCACAAATCCACCGGCAGCAGATCTACTGCATCCATTTCCGTTCACTCTTTTTTTTTTTTTTTTTTTTTAGGGGGGGGGGGGGGGGGGGGGGGAGGAGGGGGGGGGGCAAGTTGATGATGATGACGATGATGATGATACCACTACCATTTCTGCTACTACTACTACTGCTACTGCTGTTGCTGCTACTACTTCTGCTGCTGCTGCTACCCACAACTACTACGACTACTATTGCTGCTGCTGCTGCTGCTGCTGCTGCTGCTACTACTACTACTACTACTACTACTACTACTACTACTACTACTGCTGCTGCTGCTGCTAAAGATAATGATGATTATAATAATAATGCTGCTGCTGCTACTACAACTACTACGATTACTACTGCTGCTGCTGCTGCTGCTACTACTGCTACTACTTTTTTTTTCCCCACCACATTCCCGGTCTATCAAGGAGACCTACATCGAGATTAGGCTCTATGTTGTAAAGAAGGAATCTTTCGCTTTCTTTGAATTTAGAAGGGAGGGACTTAAACATAACACATAGCAATCACCGGATTTCAAACATAATAGGGTTTGGGTGACCAAAAGGTGGAAATATGAAACATACTACGATACTTAAGTTATTAGAATCGGGTTAAGTTTATCAACTAAGCCTACATCATCTTTCTCTTCACCTCTTTATAGATCCACACCCCCCCACCCCCACCCCACCCCCCACCCACCCACCCCAAAAAAAAGCTCATCCCCCTCCCACTCTATCACCAATATCTCGTCTTCACCTCATAGCGAACCTCCCTGTTCATCTATTAGCTTCCCAACCTCTATCACCTACCTATCCCCAGACTCTCCCACCCTCTCTCAAACAAGTTCCCTCACTCTCAATTTTCGATCCCTCCCTCTTACCTCTTACTGTCATCCTCCCCCGCTATGTGCCAACGCCTCCCCTCCCTCCATCCCCCACTCCCTCCCTATCACCCCAACCCAACTCCCCATCTCTCTATCTCTCCATAAATCTCTTTGTCTGTCTGTTTGTCTGTCTGTCTGTCTGTCTGTCTGTCTATCACTCGAGTTATCTACCCATCTATCGATCTATCAATCTGTCCTTCTCATATCCATTCAAGGAAGCCTTCTCTCTATGCCGGCCTCCCCCTACTTATATTTTTTGACCTCTCACACCTTTTTTTCTTTTTTTCTTTTTTTCTTCTCTTTTTCTCCTTTCTTTTTTACCTCCCTTTCTTTCTTCCCTTTCTCTTTTCTCCCCCCCCCCCCCCCCCCCCTTCTTTTCTGAGTATCACTCCCCCACGCACCTTCACAAATAAGCTCGAACATCTCCAAGAGCAATCCTTGGCAAAAAAAAAAAAAAAAAAAAAAAAAAAAAAAAAAAAAAAAAAAAAATTGCAAGGACAGCAACAGAAGTGACTGGACAAGGGTCAAAGGAGGGACACTCTTGCAAGGGTGGGGAACACATTGTCTCACAAATCGACCTGGTCCCCAATGGGGTTGACCTTGAGACGAAAAAAAAAAAAAAAAAAGAAAAGAAAACGTGAGGAAGGTCCAGAAGCGAGACAACATTTCGTGTGTGTGTGTGTGTGTGTGTGTGTGTGTGTGTGTGTGTGTGTGTGTGTGTGTGTGTGTGTGTGTGTGTGTGTGCTACGTGCGTGCGCGTACTTGTGCATGCTCAAATGTACACCCAGAAGCTTGCAGTTGAAAAGAATACCAATTAAAACAGCTTAATTTTAATATATATATATATATATATATATATATATATATTCAAGCTTACACAATCACAAACACATGTATAAGAAATCCTCTCCACAAAGAGATGTAGTCATATGGAAGAATGTGAGTGAAAATGTTGTTCTGTCCTTGGGTGTGTTAAAGGAAGTCACTGTAAAAACATGTTCTGAGGTGGGGGGGTGGAGGGTAGAGGTCACTTTTCGGCTTCAGACGATGACCAGTGGATGGAACGTCACTGTTGCACTGTTCTCTGCGCGGATCTCTGTGATTCGTACTTTTTGTGTGTGTACAAATGAACTATCATTTGTTTTATTCTTTGGTGCATTGTACTGCTGTTTAGAAACAATTTGAACATGAATTTGGTGTGCTTAATGGCAGCAAATAAACGTCTAAAAATGCCTTGCTTGTGCATTGGTCTGTCGACTCTATTTTGATTTCACCTGAAATACCCTGTTTGTTGCTTTGCTACGCTTTTCCCCCCACTCCCCTCCCCCCCCCCCCCCCCCCCCCCCACCCCCCACCCCCCTTTCTCGCTGTGTGTGTGTGTGTGTGTGTGTGTGTGTGTGTGTGTGTGTGTGTGTGTGTTACAGAAGCGATCAAACATCCCTTTTCTTCGGGGGGCACACAGGATTTTTGTCCTATTTATGAAATTCTGTAGAAAACAACACTCTACGTCGTCATGCAATCATCTAACGATGCTTTTTGCGAATGTCCAACACCACGCTGGACAAAATGTTCCTTTTTTATTTCAAGATATGAACAGCCATACATTCATTTTCACGCAGTTTGTCAAGTCTAGGAATACACAAGAGCCAGGCTTATCCATCCATATCCACCATATCGTGCTCCAGGTGTGTTTTGTATCCCACTCTTTCGATCTTTTTCATATTGGATTGATCAGTCAAAAGTTGAGTATACTTTTTTTTTTTCTAACCTTGAAATATTAAACGACTTTTGTATGTATGTGGATTGCTGCTAAAACTTATCCTGACGAAATGTACGGGCCTTGGCCAAACAGCTGGTTTTAGGTGAAGAATATTACAGTATGACACACACGTTCACCTGAACGTGTTTGCCACACCGTAATATTCTTCACCTAAATCAACGCCTGCCTACCTTGCGCGGAAGAGTGAAGAGATCTAAAGCTAAGTAACAAATTCGTTCCTTTTCGTTGTCCTATTTGTTTGTGTCTTGCCTGAAGAAGACCTAAGAGGTCGAAACGCGTCGTGGTTTGTCTTGTGACTCGTTTGTCCACGTTTCTTTGGCGGTTCGCTAACATTGAATTAAGATACGTTCGGAGAGTTCAGAGCAATTCTTCATCTCAGCCAAAGACACAAAATGAGATCAAGACACCCAGCAACAATCGATGTCAATGATAATCAAGAAGGTTGGAATTAGACTCAAAACGAACAGAGAGATGTCAGAGATTGACGAAGAGCCCAAGTAAGAACGAGGACTCGCATAGCCGAAGCGAAGAGTCTCGGACGGTTATTTTGAAGGAAGGAAAGAATACCAGCTGCAATGAAGAAAGCGAAACAGACAGTGATTTTGACATAAGCTTAAGAGATAAAAGGTGGTTTTCGATGAGATAAGAAAATGGATCTCAGGGTTTGTAGCCGAACTTATGAATGAAATAACGAACTCTGATTAAAATGTACACACACACACACACACACACACACACACACACACACACACACACACACACACACACACACACACACGTGCGAAAAAACTGGCTGGGATTCCAAAAATTGATCCTGAAACCTGGAAATCTGTGGACCATGATCTCAGAGAATCTGGTCTGAGTCTACTGTAAGAACAGTAGCATTCAAACAAGGGATCATCGGACATGGATTGAAGGTTTTTCATACAGAAATTTGGAATAAGCCCATTTTAATTTTAACAGCGACTGTTTGGGGGGGGGGGGGGGGGGGGGGGGATAAAGGAAATGGAAGGCTTGCAACATCAATGCGGGCGATGAAATGGCCAACGGAATTTGTACCTGGCACAAGGAACGCTATGTATGGCGAATGGTATTTCACATTGCTGACAGCGATAACAAGCAGATGCGTTATCATGGAGATTCCTGGGTGATACGGATTGGAAGCTTCACCCAGAGATATATTTAGAAAGAGAACAGTGTATTGTCCTTTTTTGTTGTTGTTTTGTTCTTTCAATTACACAAGATCAATATTTCAAATCAAAAGTCTTTTAAAGTCCTGGTACAAACATGCAGAGGATTTGCATTTAGTGCTCTACAATCAAACGCTTCAAAAAACAAAAAACACAACACAAAAAAATCAAGGGTGCTTTCCGTCCTTTATCCCCGATTTGGTAGGTCAGCAAAAACGTAAAATGTAGCAATACAAGTGTTATCTCCGTCGTACCATATTGAACAATAGGTTACTGGTAGACACAATTGATGAAACTGCGGTTGAGAACCCCTGTTCTCCGGCCAGTAAGACAGAAAGTGTTGACCCTGTACCATACAAGTCCTTCAAAACCGCCTCCTCATCACTGAAAAGCACAGCCTCTGGCTTGTTCTAGTGTCAGGGAGTCCATCGAAGCAGGAGGGTTTCGGGGGGCAACATTCCATTATGTTCCATTATGTGTGTATCATTATAAGAACCCCATTTGGAAAGCATATCAGACCTTCCGCAAAAATGGAAAAGCTTTTACGCTGAAAGCATGTCACCTCTTTCACAGTTCTGCAGCAGGAGAGATTCAGAT
The DNA here is from genome assembly GCA_016801955.1 of Conus betulinus. Lineage (NCBI taxonomy): Eukaryota > Metazoa > Mollusca > Gastropoda > Neogastropoda > Conidae > Conus > Conus betulinus. The sequence goes on along the minus strand of JADBJO010030328.1, from coordinate 598 downwards.
TTCAAAACAGCTATTCAAATTAAGTTTAGAATACAGCACTATAATGACGGCAATATGTGCAATATGTAAAACAGCATACCTAAACAAATCTATCAAAACCTAACAGTGAAAAGACGGCTGTTCTACGTGAACTACTGCACAATGACGTGACGTGGAACTGCACTGAATCTCACCAACAAGCTTTGATCATTAGAAGATGGAGCTTGCAAATCCTCCAGCGTTGAAATCTTTTGACCCTGCAATGCCCGTGGTTCTATTCTGTCAGTAGATGTTTGACCCCGCAATGCCCGTGGTTCTATTCTGTCAGTAGATGTTTGACCCTGCAATGCCCGTGGTTCTATTCTGTCAGTAGATGTTTGACCCCGCAATGCCCGTGGTTCTATTCTGTCAGTAGATGTTTGACCCCCGCAATGCCCGTGGTTCTATTCTGTCAGTAGATGTTAGACCCTGCAATGCCTGTGGTTCTGTCAGTAGATGTCTCCAAGAGTGGACTGGATGCAGCATGCCTCCAGATAAAGAGGCACCGGTGGCGTCTGCTTCATCAGCCTTGTCATAATATGTCAAGACAAGATATGCACAAATAGAAAAGAAGCTCTTA
>JADBJO010030327.1:10000-18020 GCA_016801955.1 Conus betulinus | reverse complement strand
ATATCACATGTGCACGAGAAGAGTGGACTGACTGGTGGAGGGAACGCTCCGTACAGACAGACAGACAAACAGGCATACCAGACACAGACAGACATGACAGACGACGATAGAGAGGAGAGATAGGAGGAGAGAGAGGAAGGAAGAGGATAGAGAGAGATAGGAGAGTAAGCGAGACATGACAAAAACCGAAATAATAGGGTTCGAACAACTCACAAATTTTTTCAGGGGATTCGCACTCACGGACCCCACGCACCACCGGGGGCAAGAACAAGTAGGACAGATCTTCAACAATACACATCATCACCATAATAGTTTTTTAAAATGCCCGACCGGCCCACCTCGGCAGAATCCCTTGAGCCTCACAGGCCCCCCAGACCCACACATGTTTACTATCTTAACCACTAATAACAGGGGAAGCGCGCGGAAAAAGCGGTGGTAAGGGTGGGGGGGCTGAGGGGAGAGACCGGTTCCGCGAGATGATTAGCGTATGTAGGGGTCCAGTACAGGTGGAGCCTACACCAAAGGAAGAGACACAGGAGTCCACCAAGAAGGGAGAGACAAAGGGGAGCCACAGGAGGTGAAACGGAGGTACAGACAGGGGGGATGAAAGAAAAAAATGTAGCATGGAGAATGGAAAAGGGTGACCCGAACAAACGACACGGGAAAGACATAAAGGGGAACCCGAAAAAAATGCAAGAAAACCGAGCCAGCGACCCGCACAAGAAAAGAAAAAAATGAAGAGCTGAGACGGGCCCACAGAAGCAACACGGAGGGTGGAGAAGAAATAGAAAACGAACGCCCAAAACAAACGTTTCACAATAACAATTCCCACATCCACAAACCCTATTCAATAAGACAGGAATACCAACTACAATCCTATATCTATATAGATATTATCATCACAGCTCAAACCAATAAACCAATGATCCACCCTTCAACGACACCAACTCGAACACGGTTACTTTTTTTTTATTTTTTTTTTTGTATTTTGTATTGTTTCTGTTTTTTTTTTTTTTTTTCTTTCCCCATCAATTAATTCGAAACACCTCAACTCTATGTCCCTGCCCTCGTGGAAGAGAGCATATGTACAGTTTGGGCACTGTATAGACCACGAAGAAACCGTCAATGATGGTACCTTTGTGATAGCCACGGTGCATAGATGAAGGCTCCGAACAAATGCCAAATCAATAAATGTCACGAATAATTTCAAACCCAAAGTCACACTATTTTAAAAAGTCAAACAACCATCGTAACACAACAACTGAAGACGACGAAGGGCTACGCAGCTCAGGGCGACATCAACAACAGCAGAAAGGAGCGTATTCGGACGTCGAGAGGATTCTCTCGAACCAATCTACCCGACCGCCAACCAGATCCACCGTTCGTTGTGACGATGACCATAGAGGAGTCACCTACACCGAACGACAGTAGCTAGCAAAGCAACCCCAGACAACGATGCGCAGATGCCCCCCAGAACGGGGATGACCGCAACAAAAAAAAAATATGAGACCAATGAAGATACGATACTGTAAATACAATAATTTCTAACTACTGATTGACACAACGAGAACACGAAGACCCCACACCATACTTACGATCTAACTTTAAAAGGGGGGTCACAAAACCAAAACCATAAGCACCGAAGGTTAGTCTTTGCAATTCCACTGTTTACGACCATTAAGGCATGGCGAACATCGCAAGGTCACACTAACTACAACCCAACCTAAACCCCAACAATCCACAAACCATACCTAATCAAGTCTACAAACATCCAAAAAAAAAAATCACAAAAAACACAAACACTTATACACTTGTCCATTATAAACACCTTAACTTTTTTCCCATCGTCTCCTTATATCCTAACAATATCAAAACATCAAACAACGACTCATTAATACAATACTATAACCATAATAACAAACCAGAATCCTATTCAACAGAAGGGAAATGACCACGCAGAGAGAACTAAAAAACCAACAATCCATTAGTATATCACAAGAATCAGAGCACAATTCACATACCTCACATAGTATATACCCCCAAACGGAAAAACCCACAAATGCCATATATCGATTAACTGTATTTCCTTCCACCCCCGAATAACAATTCTGTTTTCTCCTTTAATGAGCATATAAAAAACATTCCCCATACTCACACCACGCACCAACACCTGGGGGGGGAGGGTGGGCGAGTGAAAGCGCATCGAGCCGCCGCGAATAGTAACATCAAACCCGCCAACACACATACGACTAAAGGAAGCGAACGGGACGGGCGCCGCCCCCCTGACCAGAAGGGCCAACGTATTAAGAAGACTGAACGCCTACTCAATTTTCACTTGCAGAATAATCACAGACAAACGAACAAAAAACACAATAATTATTAAAAAAAAACACGCCGTAACGACCCCGAAAGAACGCAAAGAAAAAAAGCATAGCCTACAATTCATTCTACGCGCGCAGAAGGCAGCAATGCACAATAAGCTCTGACGACACCTCACACTCTCACAAACACCTTGACTACTCCTCCCCCCCCCCCCCCCCCCCCCTCCCGCCCCCCCCCCCCCACACCCCCCCAGAGACCCCCCCCCCCCCCCATAGAGAAAAGAGTCCTTCCCGATCGAGAAACTCCTGATGATTTCAAACATCCTTCCCCCCCCCCCCCCCCCCCCCCCCCCCCCAACAGACAACCGCGCGATTTGAACGGCTCCGTACATCCGCTATATTTTTTTTTTATTTTTTTCCACACAAGCAGAAACGTCACACTTCAACAACATTATCAACAAAAATCATCTAAACCTTCACAAACTACCCTTCTTGCAACGACCGCGCCTGCCCTACGCTGTCTGCTTCTCACCTGGAGTTACGATGACGACCAACGACACAAGAATAACACCCATCCCAAACAGCCCACAGGCCGTGGAAAACCCACGCTGCCCTTAAATTCGTGGAAAGCGGAGCAGACACCGAACCACCGCATACTTCTCCAAGGAAGGTCGAGCTGTCAACCAAGAGTCCCCGAGAGAGGTAGCCGATTATACTAGTAGCCGAAGATACGGAGAAGGCCGCACATGAAAAGAAGACACGTGCGTCGAACGACCATGGGGGGGGCAAAACTGGAGAAATACTAAAGAGGATGCGGGAGAGATGCGGGGGGTAAAAGGGGGAGCGGAAAAAGGGATCACACGGGAAAGGGAACAAACTGATCATGAAACCGAGGGGGGGTGCTGTCTGGCTAGCGCAGGGGATAGACGTCTAAAGCGGGGGGGAAACGCGTCTGTCTAGCTATACATAGGTTCAAAGAGGTGCAGACCCGACCGCCTAGGGAAGGTTACAAGGCTGCAAGAGGAGACCGAGTAGAGGAAACGCCGACAAGGAGGATGGCCGGGAGGCACCTGACTGTGACAACGAAGGCAGGAGTCAGGGGCTATACAGTGTGTATGATGTGGAAGGCCATGGGAAGGGAAACGAACGCGCTGAAACGGGACCCGACTCCGCAGATAACAAACGATGCATGACAGTAGTCGAGCGAGCTAGTCGACACAAAACCGATGATGAAGGGAATAAAAAACTCGCTGTGTAATGGGGGGCGTCTAACGTAATGACGCAATCCAGTACGACACGGCGCGGAGGACGGAAAAATCTGTTTGAGGCGCGTCGACCTGGACTTCCTAGAGGAGAACAGGGGGACAGCAATCTCCCAAAGCTCAGTGGTTCCGGGGAGGCGTCACTACAAGCAGGTAACAAAAAACACATCAAAAGCGCGAGAAAGACAACCACAGGCCCAATCACAAAAATAGATAGAATCACAATACTGGGGGAGTGCGCGAATGGGGTTAAGGGGGGGGGGAATTCAGCGTCGACTGAGGTCAAAGAGGGGAACCGCCGGTCATTGTTTGCCCAATGCTACCTACAATAAACTGAAAACCAAGGGCGACACAGGCAGGACGACAACCCAAAATCGCATAGAACAGCAACCACATGCAGTGAAAACATCGAAAGCGATCGTCACATACATGTGGTAAGGGGGTTGTTGTGGGGTGGTAAGAGACAGGCAACGCGACGGTGATCAACAACAAACGAAAGAAAGATGGGTGCCGGAGCCACTGAGAGCGACACGCACGGGGATTAGTAAAGGGTTCCCTTGAAATTGGTCCTTGGGGTTGCGTGAGACACACAGTCGACATGGGGCACGAATCAACTGTGGAGACTAGTATACCAGTTGGGTTCCGTGCCTGTAGACAACAGACAGGCATGGATAAAACGCTATCTAAGTTGTCGGGGCTGCCCACAAAAATGCCGTGATGCTGCCAGAAGTGACTTGGAGATCAGGTGATTCGCCTAGCGCTGTAAGATTCATGGCTTTGGGGTTGGATTAAAGTTGCAACTAAATGGAGGTGCAATAAAGGAGGGAGCGAATGGGTGCTGCGATAGACGCTGGACGTTTTGTACCGTTCGGGTCACGTGTGGGGTTGCTCACATACTGTATGTATGTAGTGTGGGTGAGGTGTTTATAGGGTTTATGGGGCCGGGGCCTGTGGGTGGTGATGCGCAACAATAGGTAGTACGAATGCAGTGTTGTGTGTGGTGTGTTTTTTGTGTGTGTGTTGTTTGTGTGTGTGTTTGGTGTGTGTGTGTGGTGTGTGGACAGCCCTCAACTTACAATAATACACTGAACTGAAAAACTTGGCATCATCATTTATTTGGGTCCTGTTATCTCAAGGATGGCTCCTGCCTTGACAATGAATAGCAGCCCCAGTCATTAGGTGTGAGACTACCACTTCCAACTCAGTGGCAGAGATCAGTTTCATCGTGGGAGATAATAGTTTCCCGTGGGGTGTTTTATTAATGGAAGCGACTGGCGATCATGAGCTTGGTACTAGGCCCCGCCGCGGAAACTCCCTTTTCGTTATTTACAAAGTTGACTGCAGCCATGGGTTATTGTTTTCCAATTATATTTTGCTGTGTGGATTGTTTTGGGTGTTTTGTGCGATTGTTACGGTATTAATGTTTAGTATAAGTAATCCTATGTTGTTAGTAATGATTTTTTCAAATAAAAATGAAGATGTAATCTAAATAAGTAATTTAAATAAAATATCCATTATTTCATGGGTTTTAGTAAGTTCAAAATTGTACATTGTTTACTATTATGGACCGTTACGTATTTGAATTTTTATTTTGGTTGAATATGTAAGTTTATGATTTAACAATGAAATGGGTTTTTGTTTGGTGTTTGTTTGTTTGGTTTTCTTCTTTTTCCATTGCTGGATTGTCTAAGTCTGAGAGAGGAGGCTACAGGGAGATCTTTGTTTCCAAGTTGTTTAGTTTATCAAGAAAAACGCAGAAATGAATGTAGTTGTGAACTGGTCGAGGGGGGGGGGGGGGGGGGAAAAGTGGATCTTCGGAAAATGATGGTAACTTATTGGGTCATATTATCTTGATATCGTGATTAACTTAACTTTTTGACAGACACTGAAAGACACACTGTGTGTGGTATTAAAATTAATATGTGTCTGTGGTACTGAGAAAGTGATAAAATAATAAAGTTTTTTTTTTTTTGGGTTTTTTTTTTTAACATTGGTGTTTTGGCTAAAGGGTGCTCCTGCGAGGGGTGGGAGGGGAACGATTTCCACTGGCCTCTCTCCTCTCTCACCGAGTTACATCCTCTCTACCTCTACCACTGCTTCTGCCATAATATATACTACCACAGCAGCACACATAACATACATATAGAGAGATGTATAAGATATATGTTAATCACCGTACCATAATACCTGCCTATCTCCGTACCTACTAGTCAGTTTCCTTTTCGCTCTCTCCTTCGACCCTTCCCCTCTCACCGCCTCCTCTTCTCCCTATTGCCTTGTTGCCACATTCCTTCCTCAAATTCCTTCCTCCCTTCTTTCGACTAACCTCGGTCATTCTCTCTTCTCTGCCTCTTTTTCGCCTCTGTCGCTCTCTATTCTATGCTGCTCCCTAACCTATCTCACTCTCACCTCTTCCTCGTCTATCCTCTGCTCTCCGCTCGCCTATCTTACTCGCTACTCTCGTCATGATCTCTCTCATGGGATAGTCTCTAGCTGACAGCTTCCAACCCTGTCGTCACCAGGTCAGTACAGTCTGTATCTCCTATGAACTCTTTCCCTCGGTTGCCTCTCAATCTTTCTCTCCTCTCTTCAGGACGTGTTCAGTCGACCTGATCTCCATGTATTGAGAAGCTACAGCTTCATCAAATCCCGTATACAGTCGTAGCAGTTGTTATGACCTTGTCGAGCTTGTCAAATTGAGGGCTCCCAGGACGTGTTCAGGTCGACAGCTCCTATGACCTGAACTTTGTTATCTACGTAGTCTAGTCCAGATTACAGGGGAGGCAAATCCTGGTGAGGGTTTAAATGTGACGAAACGAAATTTGGTGAAATGCAAATGCACACACAGAACAAGGTGTTAGTTAGAGGAGGCAGAAGTCACATGCAATATGGATATGAGGCTTCGAATGAAACTCACACCTTTGAACGAGACTACAAACCGAGGTTCCGTGTGTGAACGCACGCATAACACCTTGCACACACGTAAAAAATCCCATCACCAACTTCCGTTTGGCCATTGGTATAGTTGACATGTTACACATAGCATGCACTATGCGTAATAAAAAAAAAAAAAAATGAAAGAGTTTGTTAAACTGAAAAACGATATTGACTGAATGACACGGGAAACGACTACTGAATGAAGCGCCAACAGGCAGCCCGTTGTGTAAACGAGAATGTGGATTGTAAGCGCTTAGATCTTGGTCTCTGGCCGGTGATAGGCGCTATATAAGTTCGCACTTTTAGAAAGAAAAAAAACAATATAAGAAGACAAGTAAATTTACTTCGATAGATATTACACACAACAGACGAACAAATACACAATATAATATTCCTCTGGCAGCAGTCAACGCGAGAATAAGAAATATTAGGACATGTTTAACAATAGTCCTAGGTTGGTGTTTCTCTGCGCACATATGTGTTTCCACGCATAGATGGACATGAATTATCGTGTACGTGCTCACGAGAGTACAGGCACATATATGAATACAGACGTGCAAGTTTCAAGGTGCGGGGGAGGAGAGGAGGAGGAGGAGGGAGGTGAGGGTGGGGTGGGGGGTGGTATGCATACAAACATGCATCCATGTGCTCCAAGCCTTCATCAATGATCTCCCTTAATGACCTCGCAACACTGCAACATGATCGAAAGAGTTCACCTTTCTCCTTTTCCTTGGGGGAACACGTTGTGACAGGGCGTGGGGCCGGGGGATGCTTAGAGACAGATCCCACCACCAGCCATACATTTAGAGGGTGAGGAAAGAGGAAAGAACGGGGGGGGGGGGGGGGGGGGAGGAACACATCGACACGTGATAGATAGGAACGAGAGACAAGGGGGGATGGAGTACAAGGAGGAGGGGGACAGAGCGGGAGGAAAAGGACGAGAGAGAGGGGGGGGAGGGGGGATAATAGGGGAGAAAGATGAGAGAGAGAGAGAGGTGGGGGTGGGGGGGGGGATAGAGAAAGAGAGAGGACAGGGGAATCGTATATATCTCGACAGGCAGCACAACTATGCACGATTATAAAACTTTATTAGTACTTCCCAATACCGCAAAACACATATAAAGTAAGATAACACACAAGTCTGCCAAAGCAATCACAATACTAATAACACGACATACGCCAAACGTACTCACCCTGACCATTCAGCCAGTGGTTCATGAACATGGCCCTAGGGACGGGGAAGTTCGGGAAAGACGTCTGAGAAATGCACAAATCAGTCTATTCCTATTACAGTTCCTTACTTCTTTTCCCTAGTCCACAAAATATGAAGTCAGATCATTCTACTTTTCCTCTCCTTTGCCACCTCACCAATCTGCCACAATTCATAACTACACTTTGGGACTTGTCTTCTCGGTACTAATCATTGTTTTCTCTGCACTCTATTTTTCAATACACTTTTCCTTACTGATTCCTAACCCTATCTGTGCTGATTTTCTGCCC
>JADBJO010030326.1:0-18020 GCA_016801955.1 Conus betulinus | reverse complement strand
CACTGTACTCGTTGAATTTAGGTTTTATGGATGCGTTTGATATCATGACAGTCACTTGGAGATGCACTCTTTATGCTCCACCTCGCAGGCAGAAAAATGTACTCACCATCCTAATCATTCTCTCTCTCTCTCTCTCTCTCTCTCTCTCTCTCTCTCTCTCACCCATTCACCCTCTCCCTCACTCAGTCAGTCACGTGGGAGAGAGACACAGAGAGAGAGAGAGAGAGGGGGGTGGGGGTGGGAGACAGACAGACAGACAAACATAGAGAGAGAGAGGCAGAGACAGAGAGAGAGAGAGAGAGAGAGAGAGAGAGAGAGAGAGAGTATACATACACGACTTATTACTCATACGTGCACACACTTACGTGCATCAACACACACACACACACACACACACACACACACACACACACACACACACACACACACACACACGCACACACACACACACACACGCACACACACACATGCAGAATCAACATCAGCCACGCCACAGTACCTGTCACGTTTCAGGCTGCCCCTCTCTCTGGCACTCGTTCCTCTCTGTCTCTCTCTGTGTCTGTCGGTTCTCTGTCGCTGCCATGGAAGGCGTGGAATCTGCACACACACACACAACAAAAGAAACCCCTAGCCCTTTTAGGGGTTACAAAGCAAACACCACCAGCAAGGCCAATTAAGGAACAAAGCAGCCCGTAGCTCAAATCCGGTGGAGCCAACAAGCCAGTCGTGATGAATGGAATGATCAAAGCGTGAACGCTACTTGCGAAGTCACTTGGACGGAAGAAAGGTTGTGCGTAAGAAGTCTTGCAAACATCAGAAAAAAACTGCGTCATCTTTCCAATGCTGAGGAGTTAGGCTCTGGTGTGTGTGTGTGTGTGTGTGTGTGTGTGTGTGTGTGTGTGTGTGTGTGTGTGTGAAGGAGAACGGGGCCCGGGGCCCGGGGGTCGGGGGTGGGGGGGTAGGGTAGTGTGTGGGGTAGTTTCCTATCTAACGGAAGAAAGTAATTGATATATGTGCGTGTGTATGTGTGTCTATGTGTGTGTGTGTGTGTGTGTGTGTGTGTGTGTGTGTGTGTGTGTGTGTGTGTGTGTGTGTGTGTGTGAGAGAGAGAGAGAGAGAGAGAGAGAGAGAGAGAGAGAGAGAGAGAGAGAGAGAGAGACAGAGAGAGAGAGAGAGAAATCGTAAATTGTCGAAAAAAGTTAACCGCTGCAGTTAGTTTCCATATTTTTTTCCATGTCATACAGAGTTCAATGCATGGTGCTGTCAAAACTCTGTGAACGATCTAATCACAGTCTCTAGATCCCTCTTTAAGTTTCTTTATTTTTATCATTTTTGGGTGTCTCTCGTTTCCTTTCGAGAGAAAGAAAACGAATGAGAAGTCAGTGGAATATGCATGGTCTTGTGCCATTTTTGAGACACCCCCCACCACCGAAAAAAAAACAACAACCTCTCAATGATCAAGCATGCAGATACACATGTGACACTCAACAATCCTGTGGGTCTGTGGCACTCAACAATCCTGTGGGTCTGTGGCACTCAACAATCCCGTGGGTCTGTATGGGTCTGTGATACTGAACAATCCTGTGGGTCTGTATGGGTCTGTGATACTCAACAATCCAGTGTGGGTCTGTGTAGGTCTGTGACACTCAACAATCCTGTGGGTTTGTATAGGTCTGTGATACTCAACAATCCTGTGGGTCTGTATAGGTCTGTGACACTCAACAATCCTGTGGGTCTGTATAGGTCTGTGACACTCAACAATCCTGTGGGTCTGTATAGGTCTGTGACACTCAACAATCCTGTGGGTCTGTATAGGTCTGTGACACTCAACAATCCTGTGGGTCTGTATAGGTCTGTAACACTCAACAATCCTGTGGGTCTGTATAGGTCTGTGATACTCAACAATCCCGTGGGTCTGTATAGGTCTGTGACACTCAACAATCCCGTGGGTCTGTATGGGTCTGTGACACTCAACAATCCTGTGGGTCTGCAGCCAGTCCCGACTTCTGCGCACCACTAATCAATTGAGCAATACCATTACACTTTTGACCCCCCCCCCCCCCCCCCCCCCTCCACCCCCAATCTACACAAATAAATTTTCCACTTATTGTGTGTAGGTCTGTTATTTATGTTCTTTCACTTATCTTTACCCCTGGGGAGGGGGAGGGGGAGGGAGGGGGGGGGGGGGGGGGGGGGGGGGGGGCAAGCAAATCAACAAGGATACGTTAGAACGACCCATCCCTCCAGCTCATAAGAAAAAAACCTGACAGAAAAAGCCAACCAGAGTCATGAAATAAACAAGCCCAGTCGTCAGGGGACCAAAAGGAATTGCTCCCATAAAAAGTGGAAGCCGACGGATACAGCAGGGAATCCAGGCTGTGTTCTGTAGACACTGTCATGACAGGTACGGGATTTTGTGAGATTGGCTCAATCTCTAAATGGGCGGTACGTCAAACGGCACGATTTTTTGTCTTTTTGTTTTTTGTTCGCTGTCTGAGATAAGGCAGGGAAGTGAAGCATGCAACGAAGGCGATTGGAAGCCATCCACGGACGATAAGTGGTTTTGTGTGTTTTGAATGGTTTATTCATTCATTTCGTAATTCGCTTTTGTTTCAATGGTTTCTTTCTCCCTTCTCTTTTTGAGCCCAAAGGATGTTGCCCCGGGCATTTTGCGGGCATTCAGTGAAGTCTGGCAGTGCCATTCTCCTCTTCAAGAATCCTGGTACACGCTGAGTATTTCTATATTTCCATATCCCACTGAACACTTACACAGCTCACTGGGTCTCTAACATGTGTATTTGCATTGTGCACGTGCATACAAACGAAGGGGCCCTGCTGCTAGTATGTCTTGCTCAAGGAGATTAGGAAAAACTTCGTTGCAAATTTTTTTTTTTTTTTTTTTTTTTTTTGCCAGTGGGTCTTGCCCATTCTCAGATGTATGTTCTAACCACTCGACCATTGCATCAGTAAAAACTGGTTCTACGAGGACAGTAATTTTGTACTTCGTTTCGCGCCTCAAGAAGTGTGACTTGAAGTGACTCTTAACAAACTCAAAAACAAACAAAAAAAAAAACAATCAAACAAACAAACTTTAACAGATAAGTCACAGACTTCGTGACTTTTTTAACAGGTCTTTTTTTTTTTTTTTTTTTGCTGTGCCAACCTCTGCGCCACCTCAGAGGCAGTGCACCCACGCCGTTTTTAACAGGTCTTTCCTAACAGTGAATTTGTATAATTTTGACTCTTAATTAAGCATGTCCGAGGTAATTTTCAGATTTGGGACTCTTTATCGAGCATACCCCAGAGATATTTTTCAGCATGCTTTATAGATATTTTTCAAATATTTTTTTTTATTTAAAAAGAAATCCTTGATTGAACATGCTTTAAAGATAATTTCCAGATTTTCGACCTTCGATTGGGCATGTTTTAAAACATCATTTCAGATATTCAGTTCTTAACCGGGTATTATTGTTGACGATAATTTGGAAAATCTGACGCCTGGTTAAGGACGTTTTAAAGATATTTAAATTTTTTTCCTCTTTCGGAGCATGCTGATTAAAGCTTATTTTCAGATTTTTGACTCTTGACTGAGTATGCTTCAGAGATGATTTTGACTCTTGACTGAACTGGTATAAAGATATTTTAAAGTTTTTTTTTTTCATCCTGATTGAGCTTATATGAAAGACGATTTCAGATTTTTATCTTAACTAGGCGTTTTTTGAAGACATTTCCAGAGTTTGACTCTTGATACAATTCATTTCTTATCCTTAATTGATCATACGTAGGAGATGACTTGCTGCTGTCTTTATCATTTCACTTGACTCAACAGTGTGTGGTTTTTTTTTTTTTTTTTTTTTTTTTTTTTTTTTTACTTTAGATGCATTCCTTCCTTTTGATGAAGATACTCACCCCACCCCCCACCCCTCCCTCCCAGGTGTAGGTCCGAACTGCACAACCCTCTCTTAAATCGCCTGTTTCTGTATTCTCGTCTTTGTTCTTTCTTCCAAGCTGCCTCTGCATATATTCATGTAGAATAAGGAGAGAGAGAGAGAGAGAGAGAGAGAGAGAGAGAGAGAGAGACGGGGAGTTCAGGAATCCATACTCATATGTCTCTTCAAGGCGCGTGTTCGTGTTCAGTCATTGTGTCGTCGTCATCTGTCTGTCTATGTACCTGTTTATGTGCGTGGATACGTGCATGAGAGATTGTGTGTGTGTGTGTGTGTGTGTGCGCGCGCGCGTGCATACGTGTGAGAACACACAACCCATTCGCTCACTTGCACGCACAGACATAGGCACACATGCACAAACACACTTTTGAAGACACAGACATAAATATTGTCATCGACACACATAAACAAACCTCCATCTATAAACATATATATATATATATATATATATATATATATATATATATATATATATATATACATATCTCTCTAATAGACTAATAAATTCCAAGGATAAGTTACCGAGCAACACTCCAACAACTTACAGAGCAGCTTGGTGCTGCAATGAGAGCAAGATACATTCAATAATAAGCAAAACTTGCTCTTATGTCTTAGATTGAAGAACTAGGGGGAGTTAAGCAATATGTATATATGTCTCTCTCTCTCTCTCTCTCTCTCTCTCTCTCTCTCTCTCTCTCTCTCTCTCTCTATATATATATATATATATATATATATACGCCCAGACAGATTTGATAAGAGTGCAACGACTAAACACATTCATTCAAAAGGTGTTTGAGTATTGATTCTCTATGTTCCGACACTCTAGCCACATCTCTCTCTCTCTCTCTCTCTCTCTCTCTCTCTCTCTCTCTCTCTCTCTCTCACTCAACCCTCTTCTTTCTATATCTATTCATGCAATTATTCGTTTATTCATTACTTCCTTACTACACAAACAGCAGACGTTTGTCAAAACTTGTTACGGGGGGAGGGGGGGGGGGGGGGAGCTCTTTTGATGTACACAAGTCGGACAAGAGAAAGGAAGCAAGCACAGATCATAACGCTTCCGCCCCCTTCCTCTTCCTCCCCCACCCACACACTCCCAGACCCAGACACCTCAAAACAATGACACTGCCTAACCATCACTGTGCAGTGCACCATGAAATCTCTCTGTCTCTGGAGAGTTCTTCAAGGGAGAGAACTCTTTGAGCAGACATGCAGTTATCCCCCGCAGTCTTTACTGTAGTGTGCTTTCGGCTGAAGGGAAGCATCGCACCACTGGGCGAGAAAACCGAGCAATGCAGACAACTCCAGCAAGATTTCAGCACCACTTCCATTAACTTGTGTACTCTGTCTCTAAGCGGTCTGCTTTTTGTAGGGCGGCTCTTTTTTTTTTTTTTTTTTCAGATCAGAGGGATAAGAGTTCAGATGATTTATCGCGTGCAATTTATGACCGTTATGAAAATATAATACTTTTCTGGAAAAATACAGTCCGCCACAAAATGAAAATGACTGTCATTCAAAACAAGCATTCAAATCGCAAAACTGGACACGGTTTGAGTTTCCAGACAAAAGTTCGTGTCCTGTGCCAGTCTTAAAGTCTTTCCATCAATTAGATTTGGAAGAAGTTTTTTTTCTAAAGGCAGAGAGAAAAATGGCGTAACTGTTTTTCTAAAAAAAAAAAAAAAAAAATATTAAGCGAGAATAAATGGTTGAGAGAACTATAATCACATCTCTTGTACTTTTGTCCGAGTTTAGTACTAGTCCTTTGCGTTTAGTTGACACAGTGGTAGGTTATTCTGCCTGAAGTCTTCTTTATAGGATGAGTTTTAGGATCAGTGTCTATCTTTATATGTTTAGTATAGTTGACATTGAAACCATAGCCATCACTTCTATTAGAAAAAGAATATCAGAAATATGACGACCCACAATTTATCCATCTTGTTCTGCCCAGGCTTTGACACCCAGTTCTCAGATTTATGGTCAACTATTTCAATCATCTGACTATCGCTTCAGTGACCAGCACACGATCTTGATGCAACCACGGTGTGTTGCAAGAGTAAGAATGATGTATGCACGTGGAAATTGTGACCATCCAGAACGAGTTAGACTCATGATAAAGGGACAGTCCTTCACAAATCAGTATATATTTGCAATCAAGGAGCAAATATCATTGTCCGATATGAGGACTCATCATTTTTGTTGGTACATTTAGCAGATATATTGTCAGTTATTCTCCCTGAGAGTTTCTGCAGGATCAGTGTTCACATCATTGTCCATCTTGCCATCTACATTGTGATCAGAAAAAGAAGAAAAAAATTTGCAATTTTTTTTTTTTTCAGTTAGACAAGAAAAAAAACTGTTACATCTCAACAAAATAAGCAGCTCTATAATCAGTTCCAGAAGGGGCTATTTAAATGTAAATTCAATTAAGTTCAAATTGTTTGCTTTGTAATACTTTCATCTTGTTTCATTTTTCTTTCCAGGGTTGTAGATGCAAAGAATTATCCTTGAAGAGTCAGCGCTGCAAGTGACAATGCAAATTTGCAGTCTTAGTGACTGACATTTCAAATGGCTCCACCAGTGGATAAAATGTTGAGAGAGAGAGAGAGAGAGAGAGAGAGAGAGAGAGAGAGAGAGAGAGAGAGAGAGAGAGAGAGAGAGAGAGAGAGAGAGAGAATAATCTGTTTCATCTCCATTCTAGCATCTAATTACCTTGATTTTGGATTCAAACAAGGTAGCTTTGGTTTCAAGGGAAAGGTAAGAAAAACAAAACATGTACTACTCACGAGAACGGAAACGAACCATTCCACTTGGTCCTGGCTGGATACGCTATCAAAACGTCATCTAACTAGGTGAAACACTCTGCGCCAGTTTCACTCCACTTCGAGACAAGGTAGCCCCTCCCCCCTACTCTCTATCCTCCTCCAACCTTTCTCGTCAAAAACAACTATCCCTGTTCTGTGATATATGCACGCGTACATCACTGGGTTTAGCTCAGTCTCGCCGTCCATCCTTATTTATGCCCTACCGGCCCCCTTCACCCAACGTTCTATGCAGTACCTTGCTATTTATCTAGCCAATTATTCCAGTGATTGCTTACACGCTATAAATTAATCCTGAAAAGTTCATTTCCCAGTGCGTTGAAAGACAGAGTTATTGTTGGTTTCCTCTGGCGAGGTAATCAACGGATACCACAAGACTGCGGGGAAAAAAATACCAAACTACGTTGCCAGATGATATTAAGGGGACCTAATAGGTAACGTCCTGTTAGATCAACTCAGTTTCTTCTTGTGGGTTTCCGATTTCGACCACAGACTGAAAGCTTCCTATGTAAATTGTTGGCACATGGAGAAAACGAATCTGGTTGTTTTTGTGTATGACTGCATTCATGAGCATTCAAGATAAATTTCCACCATCTAGTATTTTTCTTCCAGGTTTTCATATTAAGTGTCAAGAAGGAAAAAAAGTACAGTCCAACAGCCTGATCAATGCGCAGCCAATAAAATTTTCAAGGTTCACCATGCGTAGGGCACGTCATTCTGGAAAGCAAGGCCAGATCTTCTCCTTCTGCTGCTGCTTCAACCTTCCCTGAACTGAATCAGGTACTTCAGTGACTGCCGGATGGACAGAGATGGCTTTCAAAAATCTGTGAAATTCCGACCGCTTGAGGGGTTTGACCTCTCAACAGTCAGCTTCGTACTCGAACGCTAACCACGTGACTGTGAGTCCTCCACCTCAAGTATCCTGATAAACAAATCTCAGGAGACTTGAACCCCTTCTCTTTCCAATGCCATTGCTCGTTTTATTTCTTCATGTCTTAGTTGGTTTTTTATTTATTTATTTATTATTATTATTAAATTTTTTACAGTAACCTGGAATTTTGAACTGCACACCATTCTGGGCTTTACTTGATTTCATCCCTAATACACCTCTGGTACTTGCGTGTGTTTGATTTCGGAAGGAATCATCCTTCCTGTTTTTACCCCTCTACTCATTTGCACTTTTCCGTTTCCATGACTGCTGTTGCGCTTTTGGTGTTTCTGACAGTGAAAAAAAAAAAATCCCTCAATGATTGACTTCACCATTAACTTGCATGACGTCAGGGCATTTACCGCTGAACCACCCGGCAATATGGCGATGGCAGTGGCTGTCAAGCCTAGTGAGGTGTTTCAACGGCGAACTACCATCTTTTCAGCTACTAATCAAGAGGAACTTTATCGATTTCAGTGAATGTGATTGGCCTGGCATGCATGTATATCACTAACTGATGGACAAAAGAGACAGAAGTGAAAAACGAAGACTTAGTGTAACTTTCCGAGTCTCTGATGTAGCTTCTGTCCTTTAACAAAAATCCATTTCATCTTCCTCACAAACAAGATAAATGTTGTCTTGATGGGACTGAAGTCGAACGCGAATTATTTCTTTACTCCCACCCCCCCCCCCCCCCCCCCCCACCACACCACACACACACACGCACAGAGGTACCCATGGACAGTAACGTGCTCTGACTGATAGGCCGCACTGTCTGAATTCTCAGACAGGGTAAAAGTTAATCCAGACAGGGGTTAATCAGGTGCACACTCGGGAGACTTCTTGAGGGAGGGAAAAGGGGAGGGAAGCGGACAGGCAAAGGAGCCACATGGAAGAAGGATGGGAGGAAGGTGGTTACTGAGGGGTGCAGTGTGTGTGTGTGTGTGTGTGTGTGTGTGTGTGTGTGTGTGTGTGTGTGTGTGTGAGAGAGAGAGAGAGAGAGAGAGAGAGAGAGAGAGAGAGAGAGAGAGAGAGAGAGAGAGAGTGTGTGTATGTGTGTGTGTGTGTGTGTGTGTGTGTGTGTGTGTGTGTGTGTGTGTGTGTGCGCGCGCGCGCGTGCGTGCTCGCGCGCACACACACGTGCGATTGAGTGTGGGGAAAGAGAGAGAGAGAGAGATGTGTATAAGTAGTCATTCTCTAACTTCCACCCCCACCCTCATCTCTCTCTCTCTCTCTCTCTCTCTCTCTCTCTCTCTCTCTGTGTCTCCCATGCTACATGAATGCATTAATCTATTTTTGTCCATCTTTATTTAGACCCTCACTGGCCCTTTTCTCCCAAAGTTCTTTGCGGTATCTTCGATTCATCAAGCCAATTATTCCAATGATTACTGACAAGCTATCAAGTAATCCTGAAAAGTCATTTCCCAGCACGTCAGAGAACACGGTTACAGTAGGGTTGCTCGGGCAAGGTAATCGATGGATACCATAAGAGAGCAGAAAAGATGCCAAACAACGTTGCCGGATGAGGTTCCGGAGACCAGATTGGTAACGTCCTGTTAGATCAGCTCAGTTCCTTCTTGTGGGTGGCCCAAGCCTGACCAGATACTGAAAGGTTCCTTTGTGAATTGTTGACATACGGAGAAAACGAGACTGGATGTTTTAATGTCTGTGTTCATATATCATTATTATTATTATATATATTGGTATTTATATAGCGCCTATCCTCGGTCACAGACCAAGCTCTAAGGCTTTACAATAAACACACTACCTCACTCACTCACTCAACGGGCTGCCTACCCAGGTAGAGCCGGCCAAAGAGCAGCCTACTGGCGCCCATTCAGTCGTTTCCCGTACCATTCAAATATCAGTCACTCATTTTCATGTATCTCATTTATTCCTCCAGTTTCCCACATAGGATGCATGCGATGTTTTATACGTGTCCTCCATTTCCACCCGGTACACGATGGCACACGATAAAAGTAAGTGACAACTTTTGTGGCTTGGTAAGAAATACCAGGCGGCTATCTTTACTTTACATCAATTTTGCCAGGGCAGCGTCCAAGATAACTTCCATCATATATAATTTTTCTGGCCAAATTTCATATTAAACATAAAGTACAAAATTACAGTCCCATAGCCTAGTGGCCTTGCAGCAAAAAAAAAAAAAAAAAAAAAAAAAAAAAAAAAAAAACCCTCTTCAAGTTCACCATGCGCAGGCCATGTCATTATGGAAAGCAAGGTCAGAACTTCTCCTTCTGCTGCTGCTCCAGCCTTCCGAGCTGATTCAGGTACTCACTGGATGCTGGGTGGACAGAGACGGTTTTCAACCCCGTAAAATTCAGACCTCTCAACAGTCAGCTTCGTACCTGAACCCTGGAACCTCTTGACTGCAGGTGCCTTCACGTCCAGTATCTTGATGACCAAAGCCTCAGAGACTCCTTCACGTCCAGTATCTTGATGACCAAAACCTCAGAGACTCCTTCACGTCCAGTATCTTGATGACCAAAACCTCAGAGACTCCTTCACGTCCAGTATCTTGATGACCAAAGCCTCAGAGACTCATACCCCGTCTCCTTCCAGTGTCAGTGTTTGCTTTATTTCTTTGTGTCTCAGTTTGGGGACACGATTGCACACTGTTCCAGTGTTTTACTTGCTTTCATCTCTAATACAGTCTCCGCAGTTGCGTGAGTTTAATCTTGGAAGGAATTAGCCTTCGTGGTTTTGCCCCTCTACTCAATTGCACCTTTCCGTTTCCCTGATTGCTGTTGCGCCTCTGGTGCTTCCAACAGTGAAATGAATCCTGAAATGATTAACTGAATAATTAACTTGCCATGACGTTAGGTGGACAATGACGGTTGGACCTCCGGGTAATATGGTTATGACAGTTGCTGTCAAGCACGGTGAGATGTTGAAATGGCAAATGACCATCTTTTAAGCTACCAGCGACAAACAAGTTGACAGATTTCAGTGAATTAGGTGGCCCAACACAGATGTTTATCGGTATAGACGAGTAAACGAGACAGAGATGGAAACAAGGGTAACTTTCTTAGTCTCTGATTCAGGAATCCCTCAGTTCCTTTGCATCGACTTCATATTCCTTACAAACGTGATGAATGTTGTCTGTATGGGCGAGAGATCTAAGGGGAATTTTTTCAGCTTTTTGTCACTCGACTACCATGAATCGTCACGTGCTTTGATTAATAGGCCACACAGTCTGCATTCTCAGACTAGATCCAAGTTAATCCAGACACGGGTGAATTAGGCGCAGTCTTGGGAGAATTCTTGTAGGTCCGAGTTGCACAACCCCTCTCTTAAATCGTTTGTCTCTGTCTCCTCGTCTGTGTTCCTATCTCTCAGCTGTGTCTGTCTCTGCATGTTTTCATGTAGAATGGGAGAGAGAGAGAGAGAGAGAGAGAGAGAGAGAGAGAGAGAGAGAGAGAGAGAGAGAGAGAGGGTGGAGTTGGGGAGTTAGAGAATCAATGCTCATATACCTCTTCAAGGTGCATGTTTAGTCGTTGTCGTCTCCCTGTTTCTCTCCGTCTCACTCTCTCTCTCTGTGCGTGCGTGCGTGTGTGCGTGCGTGCATGCGTACGTGCGTGCATGTGTGTGTGTGTGTGTATGTGTGTGTGTGTGTGTGTGTGTGTGTGTGGGGGGGGGGGGGGGGGGGTCTTTGCGCGCACGTGTGTGTGTGTGTGTGTTTATACGTGTGTGTGTGTGTTCATACACACACATATGAACACACACTCTCTCTCTCTCTCTCTCTCTCTCTCTCTCTCTCTCTCTCTCTCTCTCTCTTTTCTAATTGGCTGTCCCCCTCTGTCTGTTTTTCCACTTATGCTACATGAATGCAATAATCTATTTATGCATTTTTTTGCTTATTCATGTCTTATTTACTACACAAAACAGACGACATTTGTCAATCCTTTTAACAACGGAGAGCCCTTTTGATGTAGGCACGTCTGACAAGAGAAAGGAAGGGGGCACAGTTTCCAACGCTTCCACCCCCTTCCTCTTCCTCTTCCACCCACACACTCCCCAGACCCAGACACCTCAAACAATGATACTGCCCAACCATCACTGTGCAGTGCACCATGAAATCTCTCTGTCTGCGTTTCTGTCTGGAGAGTTCATCAAGCGAGAGAACTCTTTGAGCAGACGTGCTGTTATTCCATGCAGTCTTTGCTGTACTGTGCTTTCAGCTGAAAGGAAACATCGCACCACTGGACAAGAAAACTGAATAATTCAGACAACTCAAGCAAGATTTCAGCACCTCTTACATTCCCTTGTGCACACTGTCTCGTGTGTACACTGTCTCGAAGAGGTATGCTTCTTATGACAGTATGACAGTTCTAGTGATTTGCTCACGATTTAGATGCAAAATATAGTTTGTCTGGCTAGAACGATGATACATGCACATACAAATCTTGACCACGGTGAAGAAAGCAAATTTGGGGGGGTCACAGAAAAAAAGTCCATCACAAAAGTGTCTACCTTTGACAAAAATGAAAATGATTGCCAGACAAACTAAGCACTGTAATTGCAATACTGGACAGTTATCGTTGTCGATCCAGCGAGGTTCATGTTCTGTACTGGTTTTGAAGATTTTACATCGCTTGGGTTTGGAAGAAACTTTTTTTTTTATTCTATAAGCAGAGGGAAAAGGTGTTGTCATTTTAATGATTTAGTTTTACAGCTATTGACTGGTTGAGACAACTGTGTAATCGTATCTCCGACTCTGTTTTCGTCTGATCTTAGGATTAGTCTTATAGGCGTACTGGTAGGTATTCTGCCTGGCAGTCTTTACAAGACCGATTTTGTATCTGTTTTCCCTTAGCCCCTCTCCCCTACTTTGTCAAAAGCACTACTCCCTGTTCAGTGATGTTTGCACCCATCCATCACTGGATGTAGCTTACTCTCATTGTCCATCTTTAGTTATGCCCTCACTGGCCTTTCTCCCAACGTTCTTTGCGGTATCTTTGATTCATCAAGCCAATTATTCCAATGATTACTGACAAGCTATCAAGTAATCCTGAAAAGGTCATTTCCCAGCACGTCAGAGAACAGGGTTACAGTAGGTTTGCTCTGGTAAGGTAATCGATGGATACCATAGAGAGCAGAAAAGATGCCAAACAACGTTGCCGGATGAGGTTCCGGAGACCAGATTGGTAACGTCCTGTTAGATCAGCTCAGTTCCTTCTTGTGGGTGGCCCAAGCCCGACCAGATACTGAAAGGTTCCCTTGTGAATTGTTGATATACGGAGAAAACGAGACTGGATGTTTTAATGTCTGTGTTCATATATCATTATTATTATTATTATTATATTGGGTATTTATATAGCGCCTATCCTCGGTCACAGACCACGCTCTAAGGCTTTACAATAAACACACTACCTCTCACTCACTCACTCAACGGGCTGCCTACCCAGGTAGAGCCGGCCGAAGAGCAGCCTACTGGCGCTCATTCAGTCGTTTCCCGTACCATTCAAATATCAGTCACTCATTTTCATGTATCTCATTTATTCCTCCAGTTTCCCACAAAGGATGCATGCGATGTTTTATACGTGTCCTCCATTTCCACCGGTACACGATGGCACACGATAAAAGTAAGTGACAACTTTTGTGGCTTGGTAAGAAATACCAGGCGGCTATCTTTACTTTACATCAATTTTTGCCAGGGCAGCGTCCAAGATAAACTTCCATCATATATATAATTTTTCTGGCCAAATTTCATATTAAACATAAAGTACAAAATTACAGTCCCATAGCCTAGTGGCCTTGCAGCAAAAAAAAAAAAAAAAAAAAAAAAAAAAAAAAAAAAAAAAAAAAAAAAACCCTCTTCAAGGTTCACCATGCGCAGGCAATGTCATTATGGAAAGCAAGGTCAGAACTTCTCCTTCTGCTGCTGCTCCAGCCTTCCCGAGCTGATTCAGGTACTCACTGGCTGCTGGGTGGACAGAGACGGTTTTCAACCCCGTAAAATTCAGACCTCTCAACAGTCAGCTTCGTACCTGAACCCTGGAACCTCTTGACTGCAGGTGCCTTCACGTCCAGTATCTTGATGGCCAAAGCCTCAGAGACTCATACCCCGTCTCCTTCCAGTGTCAGTGTTTGCTTTATTTCTTTGTGTCTTAGTTTGGGGACACGATTGCACACTGTTCCAGTGTTTTTACTTGCTTTCATCTCTAATACAGCCTCCGCAGTTGCGTGAGTTTAATCTTGGAAGGAATTAGCCCTCGTGGTTTTGCCCCTCTACTCAATTGCACCTTTCCATTACCCTGATTGCTGTTGCGTCTCTGGTGCTTCGAACAATGAAATGAATTTCTTAATAATTAACTGAATAGTTAACTTGCCATGATGTTAGGTGGACATTGACGGTTGGAACTTCAGGTAATATGGTGATGACAGTTGCTGTCAAGCATGGTGAGATGTTGAAACAGCAAATGACCATCTTTTAAGCTACCAGTCACAAAGAAGGTGACAGATTTGAGTGAATTAGGTGGCTCGACACAGATATATAGCAGTATAGATGAACAACAGAGACAGAGATGAAAAATGAAGGTTAACTTTCTAATATATAGCAGTACAGATGAACAAAAGAGACAGAGATGAAACACGAAGGTTAACTTTCTAAGTCTAGGATGAAGCATCCCTCAGTTTCTTTTCATTGACCTCATCTTTCTTACAAACGAGATGAATGTTGTCAGTATGGATGAGAGTTCTAATGGGAATTTTTTCAGCTTTTCATTCACACGAGTACTAGAATCGTCACGTGCTCAGAATGACAGGCCACACAGTCTGCATTCTCAGACTAGATCCAAGTTAATCCAGACACGGGTGAATCAGGCGCAGACTCGGGAGAATTCTTGTAGGTCTCAGTTGCACAACCCCTCTCTTAAATCGTCTGTCTCTGTCTCCTCGTCTGTGTTCATCTCCCCTCGCAATCTGTCTCTGCATACCATTCATGTAGAATGTGTGTGTGCGCGCGCGCGCGCGCGCGTGTGTGTGTGTGTGTGTGTGTGTGTGTGTGAGAGAGAGAGAGAGAGAGAGAGAGAGAGAGAGAGAGGGATAGAGAGAGGTGTGGAGTTGGGGAGTCAGAGAATAAATCCTCATATACCTCGTCAAGGTGCGTGTTTAGTCGTTGTCGTCTCTCTCCCCCCCCCCCCCCCCTCTCTCTCTCTGTGCGCGCGCGCGCGCGTGCGTGCGTGCGTGCGTGCGTGCGTGCGCGCGCGCGCGCGTGTGTGTGTGTGTGTGTGTGTGTGTGTGTGTGTGTGTGTGTGTGTGTGTGTGTCTGTCTGTGTGTGGCGTGCATGTGTGTGTGTGTTCATGTGTGTGTGTGTGTGTGGTGTGTGTGTGTGTGTGTGTGTGTGTGTGTGTGTGTGTGTGTGTGTGTGTGTGTGTGTGTGTGTGTGTGTGTGTGTGTGTGTGTGTTCATACACACACATATGAACACACACACACACTGCTCTCTCTCTCTGTCTGTCTGTCTGTCTCTTTTCTAATTGGCTGTCTCCCTCTGTCTGTTTTTTCCACTTATGCTACATCAATGCAATAATCTATGTATGCATTTATTCGCTTATTCATGACTTATTTACTACACAAACAGCCGACATTTGTCAATCTTTTTTAACAACGGAGAGCCCTTTTGATGTCGGCACGTCTGACAAGAGAAAGGAAGGGGCACAGATTCCAACGCTTCCACCCCCTTCCTCTTCCTCTTCCACCCACACACTCCCAGACCCAGACACCTCAAGCAATGCCACTGCCTAACCATCACTGTGCAGTGCACCATGAAATCTCTCTGTCTGCGTTTGTCTCTGGAGAGTTCTTCAAGCGAGAGAACTCTTTGAGCAGACATGCTGTTATTCCATGCAGTCTTTGCTGCACTGTGCTTTCAGTTGAAAGGAAGCATCGCACCACTGGACGAGAAGACTGAATAATGCAGACAACTCCAAAAAAAAAATTGAACACCACTTCCATTCCCTTCTGTACGCTGTCTCGATGAGGTATGCTTATTATGACAGTTCTTGTGATTTGCTCACGATTTAGATGCAACATATAGTTTGTCTGGCTAGAGTGATGATATATGCACGTGCAAATCTTGACCGTGGCGAAGAAAGCAATACTGGGGGTCACAGGAAGAAAGTCCTTCACAAAAGTGTCTATCTTTGACAGAAATACAAATGATTGCCAGACAAACTAAGCACTGTAACTGCAATACTGGACAGTTTGCGTTGTCTGGCTAGGTTCGTGTTCTATACTGATTTTGAAGATTTTACATCACTTGGGTTTGGAAGAAAACTTTTTTTTTTCATTCTATAGGCAGAGGGAATAAAGATTGTCATTTTTAACGATTTACTTTTAGAACTATTGAATGTTTGAGACGAGTTAATCGTATCTCTGACTCTGTTTTTGTCTGATCTTAGGATTGGTCTTTTGCGTGTAATAGATATACTGGTAGATTATTCTGCCTGAGACTGTTGAGACGACTTAATCGTATCTCTGACTCTGTTTTTGTCTGATCTTAGGATTAGTCTTTTGCGTCTAATAGATATACTGGTAGGTTATTCTGCCTGACAGTCTTCGCAGGATCAATGTTGTATCTATCTTCCCTCTCCCCTGCTTTGTCAAAACAACAGTCCCTGTTCAGTGATGTATGCACACGTACATCAGTGGATTAAGCTTCCTCTCGCCGTCCATCCTTATTTACGTTCTCCCAGCCCCCTTCACCCAACGTTCCACGCCGTGCCTTGCTATTCATCAAGCTAATTATCCCAGTGATTACTGACACGCTATAAATTAATCCCGAAAGGGTCCATTTCCCAGTGCGTCAGAGAACAGGGTTGTAGCTGGTTTGCTCTGGCAAGGTAATCGATGGATACCACGAAGAGAGCAGAAAAGATGCGAACAGCACCGCCAAATGATATTCGGGGGACCTGACAGGTAATGTCCTGTTAGATCAACTCACTTTCTTCTTGTGGGTGGCCTAATCCCCTCCAGATACTGAAAGCGTCCCTTGTAACTTGCTGACACAGATAGAAAGCAAGAGTGGATGTTTTTTTTTTGTGTGTGTCTGCATACGTATAAGTATGTGCGTTCGAAGTGAACATCCGTTTACATTATTTTCTGACGTCTTTCAACAAGTCTGAACAAAAATGGTAAAATCCCATAACCGAAAGGGCCATATAGCTAGCAAACTGTCCGAGGTTCACTATGTATGGGGCACAATCAATATAGAAAGCGAAGCCTGACCCTCTCTTCTTCTGCTGCAGCTTTAAATTTCCCTGGATTGAATCAGGTACTTAGTTACTGCTGGAAGGACAGAGACGGCTTTCAAAAACTGTAAAAAATCGGACCTCTGAAAGCTTCAGACTAATAGTAGTCAAACTTTAAATGTGAGTAATAGCTAGAACTATTAATAGTCAGCTCCGTAACTGACCGCTCTGATCACGCCACTACCAACCCCTTCACGTCAAGTATTATGATGAACACGTCTCAGGAGACTTAAACCTCTTTTCCTTTCAGTGTCATAGCTTGTTTTGTTTCTTATGACTTAGTTTTGGGGGAGGCGGAGGGTGTGTGTGTGTGTGTGTGTGGGGGGGGGGGGGGGGGGGGGGGGGGCAGAAAACCTCGAATTCTAAACTGCACACCATTCTGGGTTTCACTTGATTTCATCCCTGCTGCATCCTCCCCCGCAGTTGCGTGAGAGTTTTATTTCGGAATGAATTCGCTTCCTTTTCTCCCCCCTCTACTCAGCTGCACCTTTCCGTTTCTCCGATTGCTGTTGCGCCTTTGGTTTTTCCGACAGTGAAATACAATGCTTGAATTCCTAATTAACTTAATAATTAACTTGCATGACATCGAGACATTTTGACGGTTGGACCACCCGGCCATATGGCCATGGCAGTTGCTGTCAAGCATAGCGAGGTGTTCCAACGGCGAACTGCGATCTTTTCAGTTACCAATCACAAGGATCTTGACAGATTTCAGCGAATTGGGTGGTCCGACATACCTGTATATCAATAACAGATGAACAAAAGAGACAGAAGTGAAAACCGAAGACTTAAGTCTAAATTTCCTAGTCTCTGATGCAGCATCCGTTCGGTTACAAAAAAAAAAATCATTTCATCTTCCTTACAAACAAGATGGATGTTGTTGTTATGGGCTTGAGGTCGAGAAGGGAATCTTTTTGACTTTTTTTGTTTGTTTGTTGTTCTCCTCATGTACCATGGATAGGAACGCGATCTGATTGGTAGATGACACAGTCTGAATTCTCAGTCTCGGCGAAAGTTAACCCAGTCAGAGGTGAATCAAATGCAGACTGGG
>JADBJO010030325.1:12500-18020 GCA_016801955.1 Conus betulinus | reverse complement strand
AATGGAGATTTGTCAAAAACGGGCTTTTCCGCTTCCAAGGTCGGCGACGATGTGGGAGTCTCAACGGAACTGCTAAACATTACAGGGTATTGACCAGCAGAGGTATGTAAATCCTATGCAGGACTATTCTTGTGTCTTTTTGGAGATATAGAACTCAATCCTGGCCCTTCAACCGAAGATTTGATAGGTGACCTGATGATATCCATATGTGCCCGCTTTGACAGTACTGCTGCTGACATCAAGTCTCTTTCTGCCACTGTCTCCTCCATGTCTTCACCACTCCAAGAAGAGATCGCAGAACAGCTAAGCAAAAGAAAAGAAGAGATACTAAATTCGAAAGAAAATGCAAAGCAACTTGAACACAGACTTGGAAAAACTGAAGAAAAAAAAATTTCAACATGACACTGTTGCGAAAAGACAACCTTGTCTTCTACGGCATACCAGAAGCAGGTGATAAAAGAGGGTCTGAAGACTGTGCTCAGATACTCATTGAACTGCTCTGCAAACATGATTTATCAAGAACATGGTCAGAAGACGAGTTTTCCACAGCATACAGATTAGGTAAGAAAAACAAACCAGATTCGACCAAGACCTATGCTGGCCAAATTTTTAAAGAAACAACGACAAAAAGAGATTGATCAGTAACAAAGCAACTCGTGAAAAACTGAAAAAAAAAAGCCGGAATAAGAATGGCCGATGATCTGACAGAACAAACAATGACACACACTCAATGAACTGAAGAAAGGTGGATATACAGCCTTTTACAGAGGATTTAAAACTCATCAAATACAAGAGACAAAGCCACAACGAACATGAGCAGTTTCTTGATGTCGACAACGAGGAAGGCGCTGCCAGGAACCAGCCAGCACAGGACTACCATAAGTCACCCCAGTCCTCTCTTCCTGTTCCCCTACCTGCTCGTTCCCTTCCCACATCCTCTCTGTATACCTGCTCCTCTCCTTCCTCCCCCATTCTTCCCTGCCCTTTCCCGCTCTCTGACACTATTCCTCGTCTTCCCACCTCCCCCAACCCTGCTCGTCGATCCCCTCCCCTCCCTTCCACTCACCATCACCTATCCTCTCTCTCCTCCACCCGTACTACCTCCTCCCCAGATACATACTTTCATTCCCCCCCTCCCCCTCTTACCTCCACGATCTGTCTTCCTCCTCCCCTCGTCCCACTCCTGATTACCCTTTTTGCTTCAGTATTAAACAAAAATGTCTTCAGCATATGTTATGGATGTAGAAGGTGTGGAGGGGGGGGTGGAGAAGGAGTGGTGTTGTTAGTCTCCTTTGTTTGGAATTCTACAGTCTGTGAGCAGTGGCTGTTTCTGTCTTTCAGGGAATTGGACGGTGTGTGTGTGTGTGTGTGTGTGTGTGTGTGTGTGTGTGTGTGTGTGTGTGTGTGTGTGTTGTTTGTTGTTGTTGTTGTTGTTGTTGTCGTCTTCAATTTAACGTCTATCCACATAGTGATATTAGACGGGGGAAGGGGAGGGGGGAGGGAGGGGGATCGGGGGAGGAGGAGGGGAGGGGGCCCGTATTGTGTGTGTATGTGTTTAGGTCTCTTTGATAAGGGGGAGGGAAAAAAGGTCAGAAAAATGAGCATTAACAACAATTACAATCAACTAGTCTATAACAATGTCCTACAGGACTATGAAGTAAACATTTCGCAATATTAAACAAACTAGTAGCATTTTTGAAAAACGCCTTCAATACAATTTTCAGAAATCACTGGTAAGATAGGTCTTAACCTCTGACATTCAAAAATGATGTGCTTGCTAGATATTTGTTCACCACATAAAACATCTAACATTTTTGCTGTATTTTGTGATTAACGCATTCTGTTTTATCCTCTGTGTGTGTGTGTGTGTGTGTGTGTGTGTGTGTGTGTGTGTGTGTGTGTGTGGAGGCGATGAGTATTGTTGGTACCACTGTGTGTATGGAGTTTTACTTTGTGTGAACAGTGCCTGTTTTGTCTTTGTGTGTGTGTGTGTGTGTGTGTGTGTGTGTGTGTGTGTGTGTGTGTGTGTGTGTGTGTGTGTGTGTGTGTGTGTGTGTGTGTGTGTGTGTGTATCACTGGTACATTGTATGTATGGAGTTTTACTTTGTGTGAACAGTGCCTGTTTTTGTCTTTCAGAGTATGGTGGTGGTAGTGGTGGTGGTGGTGGTTGGGGGGGGGGGGGGGGGGGGGGGGGGGTTCACTGTGTGTATGGAGTTTCACTTTGTGCAAGCAGTGCCTGTTTGTTTTTAGAGGTAGAGGTAGGAGGGGGGGGGGGGGGGGGGGGGGGGGGGGGGGGGAGGGGAGGATGGTATTTTTATACACTGTGTGTGTGAAGTGTTTACTTTATGTTACTTTATGTGACCACTGGCTGTTTTTATTTTTTCAGAGCATGGAATGGGGATGGGGGGAGCGGTATTTCTGGTATACTGTGTGTTTGTATTCTATTTTATTTTCTGTGAGTAGTGAATTTTACTGTTACAGGTAAAAATTGTGTGTGTGTGTGTGTGTGTGTGTGTGTGTGTGTGGGGGGGGGGGGGGGTGGGGTATGGTGGTACACACTGTATTGGTGGGGTTTTACTTTAGTGGTATTGAGTGTTTTATACACACTGTGTGTGTCAGTTTTGACTTTCTGTGAGCGGGCTGTTCAGAGGTGTCTTTCAGGGGGGAGAGTGGGGAGGGGGGGGGGGGGGGGGGGGGGGGGGGTGTTGGTATATATTGGTACACTGTGTGTGTATTGAGTTTCACATTCTGTGATCAGTGGGAGTTTATGTCTTTTAGAGAATGGGAGGAAGGTGTGGTGTGTGGTGTGTGGTGGGGTGGGGGGGGGGGGGGGGGGGGGGGGGGGGGGGGGGGGGGGGGGGGGGGGGGAGGGGGACAGGGAGCAGTATTGTTGGTACGGTGAGTATGAAGATTTACTTTCTTGAGCTGTGGCTGTTTCTGACTTTTAGAAGATGGAAGGGAGGGGTGCCCGTTTTAGGGGAGCCCCATTTCTGATTGTCATTTTTCTTCGTTTTTGAAAAATGGGGTTTGTCATTTTTATGAATCTAAAGGCGGGAGAAGGAGGGGGGAGGACAGCTGTTATTGGTACATTCTATATATGGGAGTTCAACTGTCTCTGTGTAGTGACCGTCTCTGTCATTTACAGGACTAAAGAGAGAGAGAGAGAGAGAGAGAGAGAGAGAGAGAGAGAGAGAGAGAGAGAGAGAGAGAGAGAGAGAGAGAGAGAGGGGGGGCGTGATGACTCAGGTAGTGCGCTGGTTTCTGATCATCCCTTTTGCCCCAAAGAGGGGAGGTGTATTATTGGAACACTGTCTATATGGAGTTCTAATGTCTGTGAGCAGTGGATGATTTTGTCTTTCAGAGGAAGGCAGAGGAGGAATGGGTCTTAATGGTTCCTTGTGTATAGAGTTTCTGTCGTTCAGAAGCGGGGGAGGAAGGGGGAGTGTTGCTGGAATACTATGTGTATGGAGTGGTAATGTTTGTGACCAGTGGCTGTTTCTGTCTTCCAGGGTATGGAAGGGAGGGGTGCCCTTCTATTCCATTTTCAGGATTATTTTTAAAATTTACCTTGTCATTGTTATGGATTTAGAGTTTGGACACACACACACACACACACACACACACACACACACACACACACACACACACACACAGAGAGAGAGAGAGAGAGAGAGAGAGAGGAGAGAGAGAGAGAGAGAGAGAGAGAGAGAGAGAGAGAAACAGGAAGTAGGGGTTTGATGTTGGTACAATCTGTGTGTAGAGTTTCACTGTCTGTGTGCAGTGCCTGTGTCTTTGTGTCAGGGGTTAGAGGGGAGGAGTGTCTCATTCACATGGTACTCCATTTTCCAATCATCCTCTTTGCTTTAGCATTTTCTATGGTCTTAGTCATTCCAATGGACGTAGAGCGTGTAGAGAGGGAGATAAGTGGAGGGGAGGGGTATGGTTGGTACACGCTCTGTGTAGAGGTCTTCTATCTGTAAGCAGTGGCTCTTTCAGGAGCAGAGACAGGTAAGACGACCACAACTAACGGTGTTCTGCGTGGGTTCAGGGAATTATAGGTAAAGGACAATTGGAAATGCTGGCCGACCATAAATTTGAGTGAAAAGTCATTAACATGACGCCACAAGAATTGACAGACTATGCAGATCGAAATGTGTACAAACACAAACACCCATAAACACATGCACATATGCAGGCATACACCACACACACACACACACACACACACACACACACGCACACACACACACACACACAATACCAGCCATCAGTTTCTTACTGGTTTCTTTTTTCCATGTTATATACGTTTTGATTCCCATTCAAACTGCTTCTGTCAACTCAAAACCGGGATAAAAGGCATTTTTAAACTTGCATCAATAAAAAAAAACCCTCAAAATCACAAAAAAATCAATGTAAAATGTATTCTTCAGTGTTTGCGCTTAAAGTTTCCAACACGTTAAAAACATCAACCGAAGCATTTTCATTCATCTAAAACACAAAGGGCTGAAACTGTTGTCATGTGATTCCTCCACACCTACAGGCTGGCACTGGACAGCACCTCCCGGTGTATTCCATCCCATTGATGTCCACTCTCTGCTTGCAGCCTGGCCTCCACCACAGCAGTGACAGGCAACACCTGAGTCGTCAGTTCACACACACCACTTCTGAAGCAGCTCCCATTGACGTCATGTTCAGTATTCCATTGGACTTCAAATGCAACAGGTGTCCGTCAACATTTAAAACACCGTTCAAAACAATACCCACCCTTTTGTGGAAATTGACATTTACGACATCTGCAGAATAAACTGACGCGTTTGGTTAGAGAAGTTTAAAGTTATGAAGACTTAAATTAGTTGCGATGGGTAATATGGCCAATGCAGACGATGACTGGGCATGTTTAAAGCAACATCAGCCTCTGTGGTGTAAGCTAACAATTTTGCAGGCAACGGCAACAGCACTTCTGTAACTACATGTGCCGTTCACACAACAGTACTTCTGTAACTAACTACATGTGCCATTCATACAACAACACTTCTGTAACTACATGTGCCGTTCACACAACAGATCCATTGTATTATCACACTACTGTCACACTACCACGCCCACTACAACTGTTTCACCCATCACAGGTACCACCGCCGCCGCCTGAAAACCGGTGGATGCAGAGGTCATTCATAAAAAAACTGAAGGGAAAGCACAATGGATGGTCTACATTTCTTATGTATGAAGTTCACGTAAAGACTAACCGTGTGCAGGAATCATTCGTCTGTGATCATATTCTCCTTTTCCTTTCTTCATGTTTCTTTACAGTGTTTTTCTGTCAGTAATACAGTACAAAGTGTCTGCTTGCGTAAATGATTTTCACACTATGGATGTATTTTAGAGACGGCTCCCTTAGACAACAGCTTGATGACATACTCTAAACTCAGACTGAAAACGTGACAAGATTCTGAGATGATCTCAGTCACGCACACGCACACGCACACGCAATCACTCTCTCTCTCTGTGTCTGTCTGTCTG
>JADBJO010030325.1:0-10000 GCA_016801955.1 Conus betulinus | reverse complement strand
TGTGTGTGTGTGTGTGTGTGTGTGTGTGTGTGTGTGTGTGTGTGTGTGTGTGTGTGTGTGTGTGTGTGTGTGTGTGTGTGTGTGTGTTTTCCCCAGGTCTTGTTTCTGCTGTGATCCAGCCTAATGCTTATATCTGGTCGGAACTGATCAGTTTGTGCTATCACTGTTTATTTGCACAACAAAGACAACGACGAAAGTATATCAAACCAGTACTTTAGTAAGAACACCCCTTTCCGTTAGGTATTTGTGCATTCTGAGGTAAATGTAACGACATGAAGTAAATTTTCGATAATTTTTGTTGTTATATATATATATATATATTTTTTTTTTTTCTCTCCGACCTGGTGTTCTCGAAGCTGTCATTATTTGCTTTCATTTTCAAGAAACAAATTTCGGGGGCATCAGCTTTTCACAATGTTTGGTTCATAAATTCCGAGTTTCTTTAATTCGACTCCCCCAATCTGTATTCAGCCCTTGCCATTTCGCCCTCACGATAACAGAAGTTTTCCTTGCATCGTTTCATAACCCTCCCTCTTCCTCTTTGATTGTTGAGACACATGCCTACGACTATTAGGATCGAATATTGCGATATTCTCCGTTTGAACTCGGCAATGGGCAGCTGGGCACTTCAGCTTCAGCGCCATAGAACACGGGTCAATGGAATCGATGACGGCTCAGTGGTGTGCGACGACCTCTGTTCTCAGTGTGTGAAGGAACCTGGAATTGTTCAGACAACGTGCCGATTAATTTTAGGTGGTGGTGGCTGACAATTCACCCTTTCCGGGGGGAGTGGAGCTTAATAACAACGCAGCTTCAAGAAAAAAAACGACACTGAAATCAAGAATACTAGGAAATGAAACGACGTTTTCACAGTAACTCGCCAAGAAAACAATTGACAGCAAGAGAGTGAACTGACATTGTTGCAAGGGGGGGAGGAAGGGGGGGTAGAGGGGTAGGGAATGGGTTGGTAGAGAAAAGTGCAGGACGTGGCTTTAACTTACCGAAAGAAGAGAGAGAGAGACAGAGAGAGAGAGAGAGAGAGAGAGAGAGAGAGAGAGAGAGAGAGAGAGAGAGAGAGAGAGAGAGAGGAGAGGGAGAGAGAGATAGAAGAGAGAGAAAGGGAGAGAACTGGAGAGGGCAAAAACGGAAAGGGAGAAAGGGAGCTGGAAAGGTTTCGGGATGGAGTGCCGGGGGGGGGGGGGGGGGGGGGGGGGGGGGGGAGGGGGGGCGGGGGGGGGGGACGTCAGTGGGGGGAGCGGGAATGGGTGCAGTGTGCATGCGAGATGGTGAGGGAGGGGTTGGGAATGGGGGTCGAGGCGGACCGGACCCTGGACGTGTTGGAAAGGCTGAAGACGTGAGGGTGCCTTTAGTAAACACCTTCAGCCCAGTGTCACATGTGAGGTCATGAACATTTAATGGCATGGCATATTTCCTTGGATTGTGAAAGCAATGTCCATATTTCCTCGCAATTGAAATGACCTTGATCGTTGATGGAGAGAAGCTCTTGCATGGAAGGGGATACAAAAGGAAATCTTTCCTCCGACTGTACTTCTGTTTGCTGAAAGTGTTGAGGCAATATGAAACACTTTTCTTGTCAGTTGAAAGACGCACTAATACCAATGTGTTGAAATAACAGTGAACCAAACTACAAGGTATTATTTTTTTTAGGGATTATTAACAAAAAAATAACCATTTGGAAGTGAAAAGAGCAGCTTTACTGTTGAAAATGACGGAGAAAATTTCAGTGACCGCAATGCCTAGACTGAGAAATAGCCATTCTCACTTACTGCGATTGACTCTTCTTCTTCTTCTTCTACTACCACTACAACTACTGCTACACAACTGGTATTACTACTATTTATACTACCACCACCGTCATTTCTTCTTCTGGTGCTAACGATGCTGCTGTTGCTGTTACTACTAGTGCTACACCGGCAGGCCATGTTCCCGTCTGCGTTTGGAATGAGCAATTCCACTAATTGTGTTAACATGGTGGAATGTAAGTAGCAGGAGTAGAGGGTGGCTTGTGCGAAATTTTAGTGCTTAATATTGTTGTGTACGAGTGGATACCAATGTGTCCAGGAGAATAAATCACAGTACCAGTAAAGTTCCCTTTTTAGGAGACAAGGGGTGGGTGAGAGCGCATGTAGAATGAAAAGAGAGAGGACAACAGATCTGACGTTGTCCCTCTTCTGCAACATCTCCAGTGGTAGCCTTCTGCTATAATAGCGATGGAAGATATCCTTTTGTGTCCTCCCCTCCATTATCTCCTCAGCTTCCTGAGTGGATCCCTTCAGGGAACAGGTTGCACAGTCAACAGCCAAGGCCAACACAATTGTGGATCTCATGTGCAAGTCCTTCAAAAACCACAGGAGATCTTTGGGCAGCCTCATAATGCTCTTGTTCTCTGACTGTAGCAGCGCACTGGAAACTAAGAACATTCATTGCAGTGAGATTGAGGATGCACATCTCCAGGCAATGACACTGCTGGCATCTCTGAAGAATGAAGCATATCCAGAGAGACAGAGCCACACTTGGAACACTGATGAGACAGGAAGACATAATATCGGTTTTCCACCAAACCGCATGGATTTTTATGACGTCAACCGCCATATTTTAAACTGGCTCATGACAGAAAGCCACACTGTCTACGTTTGAAGGGGTGGGGGCGTGGAAAGGGGGACAGCTAATTCCTCTACCGCATCATCTGTCTCTCTAACACCCTGCTCGACCACGTAAAGACTGTGCCTACGGTCAATGTCTTCCAGAGCCAGCTTGCTTGATACACCCGGAGGGGTATGCCCACCCTGGATTCACCAGCAAGCCACAAATCTGCTCAGCCAACCTCTGTGCACTCTTTCAGGGACCACGTCACACAGTCAACGGCCAAGGCCGAAAGGACGACTTGGTTTCATCTGCTTCTGCCACGCCTGCCGCTCAATCTGTAGTGTTAGTAAGGTGGTCAAATGCAAAGCTTGAAAAAGCTTCAGATTAACCGCCATATTGTTGCGTTTCGTGGATGGTTTAAGGCGTTTCATCTGACAGAGTTGTACGAGTAACGTCAAGTCAACAGACCCGACTCCAACAGAAATGTTCACAACGGGACATTTCATCCCGACCCATCTTGACCACTTTATCATATCATATCATATTGTAACATATCACATGATATCATATCATTTCATAATATATCATATCATATCATATATATCATATCATATCATATCATATCATATCATATCATATCATATCATATATCATATCATATCATATCATATCATATCATATCATATCATATATCATATCATCATATCATATCATATCATATATCAGTGGCATCTTAGGCATTTTCAGCCTTTAGCATGCTAAATGTAGATAATTTAGGGTTTTTTTTTTTGTGAGAAATATTTTGATCAATTTCTCGCACTTTTATAAAGCACATGCGTGGTTTAAAAAATTTTAAATCAATGCAAGTCAATGTTTGTTTGAAACAAAAGGTGTATCCAGTCTTTATCGAGACGGTTTTTGAAAGTGTTAACAGTTTCTGCTCCAACAACATTGACTGGCAAGTTATTCCAAGTATTAAACACTTCTGTTAGTGAAAACGTTTGCTGCTTTTGAAGTTTTAGTACATTTGTTTCTTTAGTTTGAACAGGTGCCCTCTAGTTGTAGATTCTGTATTCAACTGAAATAGTGTGCCAGTGGTTTGAATGTAAAACTGTTGTGCTGGGCATTCATTACTCTGACTGCATGAGATGGGAAGTCAAAGTATCAGCCTGTGATATGATTTATACAGCAATATGATTAAACACGATCTCCATGTATCACTCTGTGATATGATTAATACAGCAATATCAAAACGATCTCCAAGTATCACCCTGTGATATGTTTAATACAGCAATATCAAATCTAGATATGTTTGATACAGCAATATTAAAATA
Source organism: Conus betulinus (assembly GCA_016801955.1). Lineage (NCBI taxonomy): Eukaryota > Metazoa > Mollusca > Gastropoda > Neogastropoda > Conidae > Conus > Conus betulinus. The sequence goes on along the minus strand of JADBJO010030325.1, from coordinate 6,059 downwards.
CTATTTCCAAGTATCATTCTGTGATATGAGTAATACAGCAATATCAAAACTAGATATGTTTAATACAGCAATATTAAATCTATCTCCAAGTATTATTCTGTATCATGATTAATACAGTAATATCAAAACTATTTCCAAGTATTGTTCTGTGATGTGGTTGATACAGCAATATTAATTCTATCTCTCGATGAACCTTCCGAGCTCCAGTAGTCCTGCTCTCTCTTTGGAAGATACATTTTGTGTACATGCCCCACCACTCTCCTCTTCACCCATTCCCCCATCCACATCCTAACCCCATGTCCTACCCCACTGCCCTACATTCCATTTCCAAACCACACCTTTCTTCTCCACTCTCTAGTTCTCGTTTGCAAACAGACCCTGAAGATATTATTCAAAATCACTCTCTCTTTCTCTCCCTCTTTGACGTGTGTGTGTGTGTGTGTGTGTGTGTGTGTGTGTGTGTGTGTGTGTGTGTGTGTGTGTGTGTGTGTGTGTGTGTGGATTCAAAATCATTCTCTCTGTCTCTCCCTCTTTGACGTGTGTGTGTGTGTGTGTGTGTGTGTGTGTGTGTGTGTGTGTGTGTGTGTGTGTGTGTGTGTGTGCGTGCGCAAAGAAACAAAAATATATTGTCTAAAAACCTGAGTCTCTCCCCCTCATCCCCCCCCCCCCCCACTTAAGAGCTTCTATCCATCCAGATATCAAAACCGATTATTAGAAACTATTGACATTGTATACTTGCTTATGGATTTTTGTGTGCCGAAAAAGCCTTGATATAGGACGGGGGAAAGTTTAAATGTAGAAGTGTGCAAAATGAAATCTTTCCATGACTGTAGTAAAATACACTACCTTAAATATTCACAGCCACTTACTTTCTATACACATTTAGCAGGTATGTATGCAATGATTCTGTCTGCTTAAAAGACTGTCATGGAAAGTGTTCGAAAATATGAAAGTAATGTTCATAAAATATCAGTCCCACGTGTGATTTGTACACGCTCAAAAAATAGGACATTCCTATCGTTTTTAATTTGGCTTCAATTTGCGTTCATATTTTTTAGTATGTTTTGCTACGTGCACGGGGCAAATATCCCAAAGCATGCATTTGGTCAAGGTCTTCAGAAGTTGCCATTATTTCCATTTTCTTCCCGTCTAAACATGGCCTAGACAGTGTCAGAAGAGAGCATCCATCCTCTCCTTCAGCTGCCCTAGCCTTTCCTGATCTGAATCAGATACCCATTCCCTTCTTTCTGCTTTGTTTGGAGTGACTACAGTCACAGCGGACTGTTCTGTCACTGTTTGAGGTGGACAGTCACAGCGGACTGTTCTGTCACTGTTTGAGGTGTACAGTCACAGCTGAGTGTTCTGTCACTGTTTGAGGTGTACAGTCACAGTGGACTGTTCTGTCACTGTTTGAGGTGTACAGTCACAGTGGACTGTTTCTGTCACTGTTTGAGGTGTACAGTCACAGTGGACTGTTCTGTCACTGTTTGAGGTGTACAGTCACAGTGGACTGTTCTGTCACTGTTTGAGGTGTACAGTCACAGTGGACTGTTCTGTCACTGTTTGAGGTGTACAGTCACAGCGGACTGTTCTGTCACTGTTTGAGGTGTACAGTCACAGCGGACTGTTCTGTCACTGTTTGAGGTGTACAGTCACAGCGGACTGTTCTGTCACTGTTTGAGGTGTACAGTCACAGTGGACTGTTCTGTCACTGTTTGAGGTGTACAGTCACAGCTGTGTGTTCTGTCACTGTTTGAGGTGTACAGTACACAGCTGACTGTACTGTCACTGTTTGAAGTGTACAGTCACAGCTGACTGTACTGTCACTGTTTGAGGTATACAGTCACAGCTGACTGTTCTGTCACTGTTTGAGGTGTACAGTCACACTGGACTGTTCTGTCACTGTTTGAGGTGTACAGTCACACTGGACTGTTCTGTCACTGTTTGAGGTGTACAGTCACAGTGGACTGTTCTGTCACGGTTTGAGGTGTACAGTCACAGCTGAGTGTTCTGTCACTGTTTGAGGTGTACAGTTACAGCTGACTGTACTGTCACTGTTTGAAGTGTACAGTCACAGCTGACTGTACTGTCACTGTTTGAGGTGTACAGTCACAGCTGACTGTTCTGTCACAGTTTGAGGTGTACACTCACAGCCAACTGTTCTGTCACTGTTTGGGGTGTACAGTCACAGTGGACTGTTCTGTCACTGTTTGGGGGATCTATGGAAAGAAATTCGTGATCTGCAGAGAAAAGAAAAAAGGTAATTCTTAGACTTCCATTCCCCACACACACCCCTCCCTCACCTTCCTGCCCCTTCTACCAAAATGTAAGTTCACTGTTCTCATAGCTGTACTGTGTGATGGTTGTTGTCTTTGCATTACAAACACATTGCAACCATAAGGACGGCGCTTGATCACGATGTGACCCTCTTACCACGAATTTTTTTTTTTTGCTTAAATAGTCCTCTGGGAATAAAATGCTGACACTGTTATAAACATGCAGGTGCTTTACATCTTTCTGTTTGCGATTTCCAGCTTTTGATGTTTTACACATAGAGCCAGCAAGGGCGCCAGCAAGCAAGCAAGCGAGAGAGAGGAAAAGGTAAGGATGAGTGAGGGGGTAGAGAGGCTTAACTATGGGGAACATTGCCCTTGATACCAATATTTTTAACCCGATTTCAGATTCCAACTAGTAATCTTAAAGGTTCTTTCGCTGAAAATAAACGAACAAAAAATGCATACCTGCAAAAGCAAAGACCTGGACGACTAGGACCGGGGTAAGTCGTGTGTCACAGATGAAGCACAAGTGCTCGTCGTTCACTGAATCCAAAATCTGAGTTTGACACAATCCTGACCTCCACTGCAGTTCCTGGTATGTTGTAAACACACGGTAAAATCGTGCTGACAGGTTAATCTGAAGCACGTTCAACTCTCTCTCTCTCTCTCTCTCTCTCTCTCTCTCTCTGGGTGAACACTTCGCACTTGTTCAGGCAAGACGTGTTTTCTTGGTGCTGCGGCAACTTAATTCGTTTTTTGGCTAATTATCAACATTTAATTATCTTAAGTCATCTCATTTTCAGCAAGTCAAGATGCCTTGCAGCAATGAGCTGTTTCGTGCAAAAATTGGGACATTTCAGCAATTTTAGTGAAGAGTTTGATGAGGAAATGTGAAAGGTCATGCCGTATCAAATCTTCAAAGCTGTACTCACCTTACACAAAGTGGGACTTTTTCACAGACTTGTCATATCGACTGATTGTGACGACGTTGTGCATGATGGTGTTTCTGTTAGGCGTGAGGTGGGTGCTTGTAACAGATCGTGATGTCGGACTTGTTCAGTTTATATATGAATGGGGGGGGGGGGGGGGGGGGGGGGGAGCATAAGGAAATCCGTCGATGTGTGTAACGGAGATTTGTCAAAATGGGCTTTTCCGCTTCCAAGGTCGGCGACGATGTGGGAGTCTCAACGGAACTGCTACACATTACAGGGTATAGACCAGCAGAGGTATGTAAATCCCTATGCAGGACTATTCTTGTGTCTTTCTGGAGATACAGAACTCAATCCTGGCCCTTCAACCGAAGATTTGATAGGTGACCTGATGATATCCATATGTGCCCGCTTTTGACAGTACTGCTGCTGACATCAAGTCTCTTTCTGCCACTGTCTCCTCCATGTCTTCACCACTCCAAGAGATCGCAGAACAGCTAAGCAAAAGAAAAGAAGAGATACTAAATTCGAAAGAAAATGCAAAGCAACTTGAACACAGACTTGGAAAAACTGAAGAAAAAAATTTTCAACATGACACTGTTGCGAAAAGACAACCTTGTCTTCTACGGCATACCAGAAGCAGGTGATAAAAGAGGTCTGAAGACTGTGCTCAGATACTCATTGAACTGCTCTGCAAACATGATTTGTCAAGAACATGGTCAGAAGACGAGTTTTCCACAGCATACAGATTAGGTAAGAAAACAGACCAGATTCGACCAAGACCTATGCTGGCCAAATTGCTAAGAAACAAAGACAAAAAGAGATTGATCAGTAACAAAGCAACTCGAAAACTTGACTTGAAAAAAAAAACGGAATAAGAATGGCCAATGATCTGACAGAACAACAATGACACACACTCAATGAACTGAAGAAAGGTGGATATACAGCCTTTTACAGAGGATTTAAACTCATCAAATACAAGAGACAAAGCCACAACGAACATGAGAAGCTTTCTTGATGTCGACAACGAGGAAGGCGCTGCCAGGAACCAGCCAGCACAGGACTACCATAAGTCACCCCAGTCCTCTCTTCCCTGTTCCCCTTCCTGCTCGTTCCCTTCCCACATCCTCCCTGTATACCTGCTCCTCTCCTTCCTCCCCCATTCTTCCCTGCCCTTTCCCGCTCTCTGACACTATTCCTCGTCTTCCCACCTCCCCCAACCCTGCTCGTCGATCCCCTCCCCTCCCTTCCACTCACCATCACCTATCCTCCTCTCCCTCCACCCGTACTACCCCCTCCCCAGATACATACTTTCATTCCCCCCTCCCCCTCTTACCCCCACGATCTGTCTTCCTCCTCCCCTCGTCCCACTCCTGATTACCCTTTTGCTTCAGTATTGAAAAAAAATGTCTTCAGCATATGTTATGGATGTAGAAGGTGTGGAGGGGGTGGAGAGGGAGTGGTGTTTGTTAGTCTCCTTTGTTTGGAATTCTACAGTCTGTGAGCAGTGGCTGTTTCTGTCTTTCAGGGAATTGGACGGTGTGTGTGTGTGTGTGTGTGTGTGTGTGTGTGTGTGTGTGTGTGTGTGTGTGTGTGTGTGTGTGTGTTGTTGTTGTTGTTGTTGTTGTTGTCGTCTTCAATTTAACGTCTATCCACATAGTGATATTAGACGGGGGAAGGGAGAGGGGGGAGGGAGGGATCGGGGGAGGAGGAGGGGAGGGGGCCCGTATTGTGTGTGTATGTGTTTAGGTCTCTTTGATAAGGGGGAGGAAAAAAAGGTCAGAAAAATGAGCATTAACAACAATTACAATCAACTAGTCTATAACAAATGTCCTACAGGACTATGAAGTAAACATTTCGCAATATTAAACAAACTAGTAGCATTTTTGAAAACGCCTTCAATACAATTTTCAGAAATCACTGGTAAGATAGGTCTTAACCTCTGACATTCAAAAATGATGTGCTTGCTAGATATTTGCTCACCACATAACATCTGACATTTTTGCTGTATTTTGTGTGTGTGTGGTGTGTGTGTGTGTGTGTGTGTGTGTGTGTGTGTGTATCACTGGTACATTGTATGTATGGAGTTTTACTTTGTGTGAACAGTGCCTGTTTTTGTCTTTCAGAGTATGGTGGTGGTGGTGGTGGTGGTGTGGTGGTTGGGGGGGGGGGGGGGGGTTCACTGTGTGTATGGAGTTTCACTTTGTGCAAGCAGTGCCTGTTTGTCTTTTAGAGGTAGGAGGATGGGGGGGGGGGGGGGGGGGGGGGGGGGGAGGGGGAGGGGCGGGAGGACGGTATATTTATACACTGTGTGTGTGAAGTGTTACTTGATGTTACTTTATGTGACCACTGGCTGTTTTTATTTTTCAGAGCATGGAATGGGGGGTGGGGGGGAGCGGTATTTCTGGTATACTGTGTGTTTGTATTTTTATTTTCTGTGAGTAGTGAATTTTACTGTTACAGGTAAAAATGGCCTGTGTGTGTGGGTGTGTGTGTGGGTGGGGGGGGGGGGGGGGGGGGGGTTGGGTGGGGTAGCGTATTGGTGGTACACACTATGTGTATGGAGTTTTACTTTCTGTGAGCAGTGGCTGTGTCTGTCTTTCAGAGGTGAGAGTGGGGAGTCGGGGGGGGGGGGGGGGGGGGGGGGGGGGGGGGGGGGTTGGTATATTTGGTACACTGTGTGTGTATTGAGTTTCACATTCTGTGATCAGTGGGAGTTTATGTCTTTTAGAGAATGGGAGGAAGGTGGGGGGGGGGGGGGGGGGGGGGGGGGAGGGGGGGGGGGGGAGACAGTATTGTTGGTACGGTGAGTATGAAGATTTACCTTTCTTGAGCTGTGGCTGTTTCTGACTTT